>WNWK01054783.1:0-11452 GCA_009830355.1 Cherax destructor
AGAATGGACATAAATTCGTTAGAAAACATTCAGCGTAGAATGACTAAATTAATACATAGCATTAGAAATTTTCCTTACGAAGAAAGATTGAAGACCCTAAAATTACATTCACTTGTAAGACGTAGAATGAGGGGAGACATGATTGAGGTATACAAGTGGAAAATGGGTATTACCAAAGGGGATATAAATAAGGTCTTGAGGATATGTAGATGAATGGTTCAGAGAACCGACAAGTTGTTAAATTAGACACATATGCAACACTTGGGTATCTTTATGGAAACGTTCGCCACACAGTGGCTTCATCAGCAATACAAAGTGAAGGGTAAGGGAGGAGGAGTTTGAGGTTATCAGTCCTCGGCCTGGAGTCGATGTGTTCAGTCCATCAACTTGTTAGAAGTGGACAAAGCCGTAGAGGTGGCTTATATGCGTAATCAGGTGAGATGGAAAGGAGAGGGTCATAGTGGACAACACTAGTCGAAGAAAGTCCTTGTCCAAAGGTTTGGACAAATGTTGAAGATCCTTTGATCAAGATCCCAAGAAGTTGCTTGTCAGACAGGATGTAGATGAATGGTTCAGAGAACCGACAAGTTGTTAAGGAGACACATATGCACACTTGGGTATCTTTATGGAAACTTGCCACACAGTGGCTTCATCAGTCCAATACAAAGTAGAAAGGTGTAAGGAGAGGAGGAGTTTGAGGTTATCAGTCCCTCGGCCTGGAGTCGATGTGTTCAGTCCTTACACCTTTCTACTTTGTATTGACTGATGAAGCCACGTGTGGCAAACGTTTCCATAAAGATACCCAAGTGTTCATATGTGTCTAATTTAACAACTTGTCGGTTCTCGAACCATTCATCACATCCTGCTGACACAGCAACTCTTGGGATCTTGATAAAAGGATTCTTCAACATTTGTCCAAACCTTTGGACAAGGACTTACTTCGACTAGTGGTTGATACCACTATGACCTGCCTCCTCCTGCTTCATCTCACCTGATTACAGCATATAGCCACCTCTACGGCTTTGTGCACTCTAACAAGATTGATGGACTGAACACATCGACTCCAGGCCGAGGGACTGAAACCTCAAACTCTCTCCTACACCTTCTACTTTGTTTTGGGACTGATGAAGCCACTGTGTGGCGAAACGTTTCCATAAAGATACCCAAGTGTTGCATATGTGTCTAATTTAACAACTTGTCGGTTCTCTGAACCATTCATCTACATCCTGTCTGACACAGCAACTTCTTGGGATCTTGATACAAAGGGATTCTTCAACATTTGTCCAAACCTTTGGACAAGGACTTACTTCGACTAGTGGTTGATACCACTATGACCTGCCTCCTCCTGCTTCATCTCACCTGATTACAGCATATAAGCCACCTCTACGGCTTTGTGCTACACTTCTAACAAGATTGATGGACTGAACACATCGACTCCAGGCCGAGGGACTGATAACCTCAAACTCCTCCTCTCCTTACACCTTTCTACTTTGTATTGGACTGATGAAGCCACTGTGTGGCGAAACGTTTCCATAAAGATACCCAAGTGTTGCATATGTGTCTAATTTAACGTCTTGAGGATATCTCTCCAAGAGAGAACCCGCAATAATGGATTCAAGTTAGATAAGTTTAGATTTAGAAAGGATATAGGAAAGTATTGGTTAGGAAATAGGGTAGTTGATGAGTGGAACAGTCTGCCTAGTAGGGTTATTGAAGCTAGGACCTTGGGTAGTTTCAAATTTAGGTTGGATAAATTCATGAGGGAGAGGGGTTGGATTTGAGTGGGACTCGCGCATGAGTGGGTAGAATTGTCAAAGCTTATTTCTTGGGTAACATTGAAAATTGGGTTGAGCAAATATTCTGTTACTGAGACGGATTGTGAAGGACCTGCCTAGTATGGGGCCAACAGGCCTGCTGCAGTGTTCCTCCTTTCTTATGTTCTTATGAGAAGAGTGTTCTTAGTCGTAGAGATACAGTCAGAAAAGTGAGGACCTGACTAGCAGGTATAGGTCACCAATAGACATAATTAGGAAGAAGGGTGGGAACCCTGTCATATGTGGTATTTTGCCAATAGAGGAGTTGGAAATGAATGGTTGTCCAGGGCAATTGGTGTCAATTGCTGACTTGACAAATACTGTAAGGAAAGTGCAGTAACATTCATTGACAACTGGGACCTCTTCTATGGCAGAAATGAAATGCATGCCAGGGATGGGCTTCACTTATCCAGGTCTTGGGTGGGGGCACTGGCAACTGCAGTGGAGGGAGCTGTTAGGGCTTTAAACTAGAAATATGTGAATGAATGGTTCAGAGAACCGACGAGTTGGTAAATTAGACACATATGCAACACTTGGGTATCTTTATTGAGGAAACGTTTCGCCACACAGTGGCTTCATCAGTCCATACAAAGGAGAATCGTGAAGAACAGGAGGAGTGTGAGGTTGTCAGGCCCTCAATCTTGAGACGATGTTGTCAGTCCATCAATCTTGAATAGAATAACAGCATATGAGCAGAGGGATCTTATATACTGTAGACAGGAGAGGTGCAGCAGTTGTAGGAGGTGTCACATTTGTTCAATGTGGAAGTAGGTCGTGCCCAAGGAATAGGCAAGCGAAGAAATCCCTGTATTAAGATACCAAGATGTTGCAGTGTCAGACAGGATGTGAATGAATGGTTCAGAGAACCGACGAGTTGGTAAATTAGACACATATGCAACACTGTGTGGCGAAACGTTTCCTCAATAAAGATACCCAAGTGTTGCATATGTGTCTAATTTACCAAATGAATATTACACCAATAGTCGTAGAGCTAGGAATAAGATAGACGAGTTGTGATTAGTTGCTAGTGCTGGTAATATTGATGTTTTTGCAAACACTGAGACGTGGTTTAATATGAAAAATCGGGACATGCCAGCTGAATGTGACATCCAGGGTTTTAAATTGTTCCAAGTAGACAGAAGTATCGGGAAGGGGGGTGGGGTGGCACTCTATGTCTGTGATCATTTAAATTGTTGCATAAAAATGGGTATAATGTCTGAAAAAATACATACAGAGTCTGTCTGGATAGAATTTTCAGAGGGGTGTAAAAAATTTATTTTAGGCGTCATATTCCGTCCTCCAAATTTAGACAGGGAACAAGGCACGATAACGCAGTAATTCTAGGGGACTTTAACTTTAGTCAAATTGATTGGAATTTCTTGACAGGGAATTTAGAATCTAACGACTTTTTAGAAGTAGTTACGGATTGTTTTTTGAAGCAGTTTGTGACAGAACCTACAAGGGGAAATAACCTACTTGATTTGGTTCTGGCAAACAAGGAAACCCTTGTTATTAATTTAGAAATTACAGAGGAACTCGGCACAAGCGACCACAAGTCAATTATCTTTAACATTGAATGGATGTATGATAGTAGGGATAACTCAGTAATGGTCCCAGATTTTCGCTTAGCAGATTACCATGGGCTTAGAGAACACTCATCATCTGTGGACTGGGGTAACAAAGAGAGCTATCAATATAACAGTTTTCTGAACACTATACAGGCTGCCCAAAGAACATTTATCCCGTATAAAGAAATTAGATCAAGTAGAAATGACCCAAAATGGATGAATAATAGGCTCAAATATCTTTTAGGGAAGAAGAAAGGAATTTATAGGCGAATAAAAAGAGGTGAGGGTCATCTTATAAATCAGTATACTGACATTAAGAGGAACATTGAAAAGGGGATAAGAAAAGCTAAACGGGACTGTAAAATTAAAGTTGCTAAGGATTCAAAAACTAACCCCATGTTATTTTTTAAAGGTTTATAGAACAAAAGTTAGGGATAAGATAGGTCTCCTTAAAAATAACTCTGGGCATCTTACTGACAAGGAGAATGATATGTGCTCTATTTTTAATAATTATTTTCTCTCAGTTTTCACACAGGAAGACACTAATAATATCCCAGTAACAAATTTTTATGGAAATAAATGGTATAAAATACCGACACAATGGAAAAATAAACACTAAGCAGTATAATGTGATCCTTTATTGACAACATTTGCCCACGCAGTGGCTTTATCGAGTCACAGACAGATCTGTCTGTGACTCGATAAAGCCACTGCGTGGGCAAAGTGTCAATAAAGGTCACATTATACTGCTTATGTGTTTATTTTTCCAACAAATTTTTATAGTGGTCCTGAAGACGATAAATTATGTAATATCACAGTCACTAGTGAAATGGTTATGAAACAAGTAGACCGACTGAAACAAAATAAATCGCCGGGTACTGATGAGCTTTTTGCAAGGGTTCTTAAGGAATGCAAAATGGAACTCTGTGAACCATTAACTAACATTTTTAATCTATCTCTTCAAACAGGTGTAGTGTCTATGTGGAAGATGGCCAATGTAATTTCTATTTTTAAAGCAGGGGACAAGTCACTACCGTCAAATTGCCGCCCAATAAGCCTGACCTCAATTGTAGGCAAATTACTAGAGTCAATTATAACTGATAATATAAGAAACCATCTGGATAAACATAATTTGATTAATGATACTCAGCATGGATTCACGAGGGGCCGTTCCTGCCTAACTAATTTATTATCTTTCTTCGGTAAATCTTTTGAGGCTGTTGATCATGATTAAGAATTCGATATTGTTTAATTAGACTTTACTAAGGCTTTTGATAGAATACCGCACCAGAGACTGTTAAGGAAAGTGGCAGCTCATGGAATTGGGGGAAAAGTGCTGTCATGAATCGAGTCATTGCATACAGAGTATGTTTATTCCCCAGAGAGAATTTAGGTCAAATAATAACGATCCCAAATGGATTAACAGGAGGCTAAAACATCTATTAGGGGAAAAAAGAGGAATTTATAGGCGCATTAAAGGAGGAGATGTTAACCTTATTGACCAATATGTTCAGTTGAAAAGAGAAGTAAAAAAGGGGATTAGAAAGGCTAAACGTGACTATGAGATTAAGGTTGCTAATGAATCAAAGACTAATCCAAAAGGGTTCTTTCAAGTGTACAGGACGAAGGTGAGGGAAAAGGTAGGACCTCTGAAAATTGGGAATGGACAGCTGACGGATAACGAACTGGAAATGTGTTCTCTATTTAATGACTATTTTTGTCAGTCTTTACACAAGAAGACGTAAATGAGATTCCAGAAATTAACAATTATTCAGTTCCTGAAGAATTCAAATTAACTAATATTACTGTCACGAGGGATATGGTTATCAAACAAATAGATAAACTGAAGCAAAATAAGTCCCTGGACCCGACGAGTTGTTTTCCCGGGTACTTAAAGAATGCAAAATGGAACTTAGTCAGCCATTAACGAATGTGTTTAATACGTCCATCCTAACTGGTGTTGTGCCAGAGATGTGGAAGATAGCTAATGTAGTTCCTATATTCAAATCAGGGGATAAGTCCATTCCATCAAATTACCGTCCAATAAGCCTCACGTCTATAGTAGGCAAATTATTAGAATCAATTATAGCTGATATTATCAGAAGTCACCTTGAAGAACATAATTTGATTAATGAATCTCAGCATGGGTTTACGAGAGGTCGTTCCTGCCTGACAAATTTACTGACGTTTTTCAATAAAACATTTGAGGCAGTAGACAGTGATAAAGAATATGATATAGTTTACTTGGATTTCAGTAAGGCCTTCGATAGAGTACCTCACAAGAGACTCTTAAGAAAGGTGGCAGCTCATGGTATAGGAGGTAAAGTTCTAGCATGGATAGAGGCATGGCTTACCAATAGAAAGCAGAGTTTCCATTAATGGGGTCAAATCTGAATGGGGATTTGTCACTAGTGGCGTTCCACAAGGATCAGTTTTGGGCCCATTGTTGTTCATAATTTACATTAATGACCTTGATGAAGGAATTGCAAGTGACATGAGTAAATTTGCTGATGATACAAAAATAGGCCGTATAATTCATTCTGAGGAGGATAACAGTGAACTCCAGGAGGATTTGGATAAATTAATGTCTTGGTCTGAAAAGTGGCAGATGAAGTTCAATGTGGACAAGTGTAAGGTGCTTGTCGTTGGTAATGAAAATATCCCTCGAATATATAAACTAGGTGAAGTTGAGCTTGATCATACAGAATGTGAAAAAGACTTGGGAGTCATGGTAAGCAGAAATCTAAAGCCAAGACAACAGTGCCTAAGTGTGCGCAATAAGGCTAACAGATTACTAGGATTTATTTCAAGAAGTATAAGCAACAGAAGTCCAAAAGTTATTTTACAGCTCTATACATCACTAGTGAGACCTCATTTGGATTATGCAGCTCAGTTTTGGTCTCCTTCTACAGGATGGATATAGATTCATTGGAGAACATACAAAGAAGAATGACTAAAATGATTTACAGTATAAGAAATCTCCCGTATGAAGATAGACTTGAGCATTGAATCTCCACTCTCTGGAGAGACGTAGAATGAGGGAGATATCATCGAGGTGTACAAGTGGATGATGGGCATAAACAAAGGAGATATTAATAAAATACTGAGGATATCGAACCAAGTAAGAACGAAAATAACGGATTTAAATTGGATAAATTTAGATTTAGAAAGGACATAGGCAAGTACTGGTTTTCGAACAGAGTTGTAGATGCGTGGAACAATCTTCCGAGTAGGGTGATAGAGGCTAGGACCTTGGGTGGCTTTAAAAAGAGATTGGACAAATATATGAGTGGGAGGGGCTGGGTTTGATTAGTGTCGTGAGTACAGGAGTAAATTCTTAGGTAGTGGTGGTTTTGATAAGGACCTGCCTTGTATGGGCCAGTAGGCCTTCTGCAGTGTTCCTCCATTCTTATGTTCTTTAATAGGAAGCAGAGAGTGTGCTTAAATGGGGTTAAATCTGGGTGGGGATCTGTAACAAGTGGTGTTCCACAGGGATCAGTCTTAGGTCCGTTGTTGTTTATAATATATATCAATGACCTTGATGAGGAATTACTAGTGATTTTGAGCAAATTCGCTGATCACACGAAGATAGGTAGGATAATTGATTCACACGTAGATGTCAGGGAACTTCAGGAGGATTTAGACAAACTCAATTCCTGGTCAAAAGCTTATTTCTAGGGTAGCATTGAAATTTGGGTTGAGAAATATTTCGTTAGTGGGATGGATTTTGAAGGATCTGCCTGAGTATGGGCCAACAGGCCTGCTGAAGTGTACCTCCTTTCTTATCTTCTTATGTTATTAAATCTAAACTTATCTAACTTGAATCCATTTTGCGGGTTCTCTCTTGGAGAGATATCATCAAGACCTTATTTTTATCCCCTTTGTTAATACCCATTTTCCACTTGTATACCTCGTCATGTCTCCCTTCATTCTTCGTCTTACAAGTGAATGTAATTTAAGGGTTCTCAATCTTTCTTCATAAGGAAGACCTCTAATGCTATGTATTAATTTAGTCATTCTATGCTGAATGTTTTCTAACGAATTTATATCCATTCTGTAATATGGAGATGAGAACTAGGCTGCGTAATCTAGGTGAGGCCTTACTAATGATGTATAAAGCTGCAATATATCTTCTGGACTTCTGTTGCTTACACTTCTTGATATAAATCCCAGTAATCTGTTTGCCTTTTATGTACGCTTAGGCATTTTTATCTTGGTTTAAGGTTGCTGCTTACCATAACCCCCAAGTCCTTTTCGCAATCTGTGGCTAAGTTCTCGTTATTTAACTTATAAGTGCCTGGGTTATGGCCCCTGATTCAGATCCTTGCATTTATCTACATTGAATTGCATCTGCCACTTTTCTGACCAGGAATTGAGTTTGTCTAAATCCTCCTGAAGTTCCCTGATATCTACGTTTCCAATCAATTATCCTACCTATCTTCGTGTCATCGGCGAATTTGATCATATCACTAGTAATTCCCTCATGAAGGTCATTGATATATAATATAACAACAACGGGCCAAAGACTGATCCCTGTTGAACCCCGTTACAGACCCCCACTCGGATTTAAACCCCATTTATGCATACTCTCTGCTTCCTTTTTGAGCCAGGCTCGATCCATGACAGCACTTTTTCCCCAATGCCATGAGCTGCTACTTTCTTTAATAGTCTCTGGTGTGGTACTCTTTAAAAGCCTTACTAAAATCTAAATAAACAATATCAATTCTTTATCGGTAACAGCCTCAAAAGCTTTACTGAAGAAGGTTAATAAATTAGATAGGCAGGAACGGCCCTCGTGAATCCATGCTGAGTATCATTTATCAAACTATGGTTATCTAATGGCTTCTTATAATATCAGCTACAATTGACTCTAGTAATTTGCCTACAATTGAGGTCAGGCTTATTGGGCGATAATTTGACGGTAGTGACTTGTCCCCTGCTTTAAAAATAGGATTTACATTGGCCATCTTCCACATATCGGGAAAACTACACCTGTTTGAAGAGATAAATTAAAAATGTTAGATAATGGTTCACAGAGTTCCATTTTGTATTCCTTATGAACCCTTGCAAAAATTCAGGACCCGGCGATTTATTTTGTTTCAGTCGGTCTTTTGTTTCATAACCATTTCGCTAGTAACTGTCATATTACATAATTTATCATCTTCAGGGCCACTATAAAAATTAATTACTGGGATATTTTTGGTGTCTACCTATGTAAAAAACGAGAGAAAAAAAATTATTAATAATAGAGACATATCATTCTCCTTGTCAGTAAGATGCCCAGAGTTATTTTTAAGGGGACCTATCTTTCTTACTTTTTTTCTGTAAACCTGGAAAAACTTTTTTGGGGTTGGTTTTAATCCCTAGCAACTTTAATTTCATAGTCTTATTTAGCTTTGCTTATCCCCTTTTTACGTCCCTCTTAATGTCAGTTATACTGATTTTTTAAGATGACCCTCACCTCTTTTATGCACCTATAAATTCCTTTCTTCTGTTAAAAGATATTTGAGCCTATTATTCATCCATTTTGGGTCATTTCCACTTGATGTAATTTCTTTATACGAGATAAATGTTCTTTGGGGGAAACCTGTACAGTGTTAAGGGGACCCCGTCATATTTTTTGCTTCTTTGTTACCCCAGTCCACAGATGATAAGTGTTTCTAAGCCCATTGTTTGTCTTTTTAAACGAAAATCTGGGACAGTTTCTGAATTACCCCCACTATCATACATCCATTCAATCCCAAAAGTAATTGATTTTGGGGCGCTTTGGGAGTTCCTCTGTTTTTTTAAATTTTTTTAAAATGGGTTTCCTTGTTTCCCCGGGAAACCCAAAACAAGTAGGTTATGTTCCCTTGTAGGTTCTGTCACAAATTTTCCCAAAAACAATCCTGAACTACTTCAAAAAATCGTTAGTTTCCCTTAAATTTTCCTGTCAAGAAATTCCAATCAATTCGACTAGGGGTTTTCGTGCCTTGTGTTTTTAAAAATTTACCCCCAAAAATAGTCCCCCCATCTAATTTTGGAGGACGATATATCATCCTAAAAAAAATTTTTTTACACCCTCTAAAAAAATTTTATCCAGACAGACCCCTATGTATTATTTCAGACTTTATCCCCCTTTATATGCAACAATTTAAATGCCCCCGGGCAAAGTGCCACCCCACCCCTTTCCCAAACTTCTGTCTGGGAAACTTTAAAAAACCTGAATGTGACATTCAGCAAGCTTATCGTTTTTTCCCCAATTAAACCACGTCTCATTTATGGCAAAAACATCAATGGTACCTGGGACAGCAACTAATCTCAACTCGTCCATTTTTTTTTCCCAGCATTTTTGTCAATTACTATAAATATATATTTAAAGACCCTCCTTTTTTCTTTATTTTTTTTCCCTCTCATTTCTGTTTTTCCACTATAACTATTACTGTCCGTCATCTAGTGCCACTGGCTTTCCAGTATCCCCCTTTTTATTCTGCCTTTATTTTTTTTCCCCCTTGAACTCATAATATTACTACGGGGGAGACTTCATTTTTTTTCCCCCAAAACCCCCCCCAAAATTAATTTTTTCAAAATTTAAAAAAACCCAACAGCCCCCTCCACTGCAGTTGCAAGTGCCCCACCCCAGACCTAGAAAAATTAAACCCCCCTCCCTGGCATACATGTCATTTCTGCTATAGAAGAGGTCCCAGTTGTCAATGTTCTTATGTAGGACCTCTAAAAAATTTGGGAAAAGGACAGCTGACGGATAACGGGGAAAAGTTTTCCCCTTTTTTAATGACTTTTTTTTTTCAGTCTTTACACAAGAAGACGTAAATGAGATTCCAGAAATTAACAATTTTTCCCCGTTCCTAAAAAAATTCAAGTTAACTAATATTACTGTCACGGGGGGCAGGGTTTTTTCAAACGGATAGATAAACTGAAACAAAATAATGGGACCCGACGAGTTTTTTTTCCCGGGAAAAAAAAAAAGGGCAAGATGGAATTTAAAATCAGCCATTAACGAATGTGTTTAAAAATTTTCCACCCCAACTGGTGTTGTCCAAGAGATGTGGGAAGATAGCTAATGAGTTCCTAAATTCAAATCAGGATAAGTCCATTCCCCCCCAAAATTTCCATCCAATAAGCATCACGTCCCATAGTGGCAAATTATTAGAATCAATTTTTTTTTTATATTATTAGAAGTCACCTTGAAGAACATAATTTGATTAATAATGGATTCAGCATGGGTTCACGAGAGACGTTCCTGGGTTTTTAAATTTCTGACGTTCTTCAATAAAAAATTTAGGGGGGTAAAACAGTGATAAAAAAAAGATATAGTTTACTTGGATTTCAGTAAGGCCTTCGATAGAGTACCCCCACAAGAAGACACTAATAACATCCCAGTAATTAATTTTTTAGTGGTCCTTTTTGAAGATAAATTATGTAATATCACAGTCACTAGCGAAATGGTTATGAAACAAGTAGACCGACTGAAACAAAAAAAAAGCCGGGTCCCCCTTTGGGAAAGGGGGTTTTTTTAAAGGGGTTTTTAAGGGGAAAAAAAAAAAGGAACTCTGTGAACCATTAAGTAACATTTTTTAAAATTTTCTCTTCAAACAGGTGTAGTGTCTGATATATGGAAGATGGCTAATTAATTCCTTTTTGGGTGGGGACAATACTACCGTCAAATTACCGCCCAATAACCCGGGGGTCAATTGTGGGGCCAAAAAATTTGGGGGTCAATTATAGCTGATATTATAAGAAACCATCTCGATAAACATAATTTTGGGGGAACGATACTCAGCATGGATTCACGAGGGGCCGTTCCTGCCAACTTATTTATTAACTTTCTTCGGGGGAAAACTTTTGAGGCCGTTGATCACGATAAAAATTGATATTGTTTATTTAGACTTTAGTAAGGCTTTTTATACAGTACCGCACCAGAGACTGTTAAGGAAAGTGGCAGCTCATGGAATTGGGAAAAAATGCTGTCATGGATCGAGTCATATTTTTCACTAATAGGATGCAAAAATGTGCTTAAATGGGGTTAAACCCGGTGGGGATCTGTAACAAGTGGCGTTCCAAAGGGATCAT
>WNWK01054784.1:0-11452 GCA_009830355.1 Cherax destructor
GAAGTACACTCGTCCTGAGAACAGAGAATCGATTTCCTACCTTCACATCTTCTCTATTAACCTTCCTTATCTTCCTTCTTCCTGAATTGTGAACCACTTGCCACTTAAAGCGGCTGCCACTCTCACTGTTGGTAACCATTTCCTCCTCACCAGCACCAACCATCTCACACTCACTCCCATACCCATCTAGGCGACTGCCTCTCTCACTGTTGGTAACCATTTCCTCCTCACCAGCACCAACCATCTCACATTCACTCCCAAACCCTCCTAGGCGAAGCTTCAGCCTCCTATTTTCATCCTGAAGAAGTAGAACCTCCTTCTTCAACACTTCAACCTGAGATTCTAAAACACTGCAGCGAGCCATGTGCTCGGTATCACCCCACGCTAATTCCCAGACAGCTTAGGACAGGTATGACCACACGTGACCACTGACCAGAGGGACTGTCCTTTCGGGAAGAACAGCGGAGATCCTTTCTTAAACTAAGGCAGCAATTCCTAAGCGTACGTAATAAGGCAAATAGATTACTGGGATTTATATCAAGAAGTGTAAGCATCAGAAGTCCAGTGGCTATATACCACATATATCATTAGTAAGGCCTCACCAAGATTACAAAGCTCAGTTCTGGTCTCCATATTACAAAATGGATATAAATTCGTTAGAAAACATTCAGCGAAGAATGACAAAATTAATTCATAGCATTAGAGATTTTAGGCATGAAGAGAGATTGAACTCCCTTATATGTGGCATTTTGCCAAATGAATGATTGTCCAGAGCAATTGGTATTAAGATAGATAAACTGAAACAAAACAAGTCCCCGGGACCCGACGAGTTGTTTTCCAGGGTACTTAAAGAATGGAAGATGGAACTTAGTTTGCCATTAACGAGCGTGTTTAATACGTCCATCCTAACTGGTGTTGTGCCAGAGATGTGGAAGATTGCTAATGTAGTTCCTATATTCAAATCAGGGGATAAGTCCATTCCATCAAATTACAGTCCAATAAGCCTGATGTCTATAGTAGGCAAATTATTAGAATCATTTATAGCTGATATTATTTGAAGTCATCTTGAAGAGCATAATTTGATTTTATAATAAATCTCAGCATGGGTTCACGAGAGATCGTTCCTGCCTAACAAATTTACTGATGTTCTTCAATAGAACATTTAAGGCAGTAGACAGTGATAAAGAATATGATATTGTTTATTTGGATTTCAGTAAAGCCTTCGATAGAGTACCTCACAAAAGACTCTTAAGAAAAGTGGCATCTCATGGTATAGGAGGTAAAGTTCTAGCTTACTAATAGAAAGCAGAGAGTTTCCATTAATGGAGTCAAATCTGAATGGGGATTAGTCACTAGTGGCGTTCCACAAGGATCAGCTTTAGGCTCATTGTTGTTCATAATTTACATTAATAACCTTGATGCAGGAATTACAAGTGACATGAACAAATTTGCTGATACAAAAATAGGCCGTATAATTCATTCTGAGGAGGATACCAGTGAACTTCAGGAGGATTTAGACAAATTAATGTCTTGGTCTGAAAAGTGGCAGATGAAGTTCAATGTGGACAAATGTAATTTACTAGTCCTTGGGAATGAAAATAACCCTCGAAGTTATAAACTAAGTGAAGTAGAGCTTGATCATACAGAATGTGAAGTTGAAGTGACGTGCCTTATATGCTGTCAGGTGGTGAGATAGAAGCAAGAATGTAATAATTGAGAGGTCACGTCCCTCTCAAATCCAACCATTCTCACTAGTAGAAGTGTCCAAGGTGTTTTCTGTTTTGTACCAAGATGCCATTGTGTTGCAGTGTCTGCAACACAAGTGAGAATGGTTGGATTTGAGAGGGACGTGACCTCTCAATGATTACATTGTTGCTTCTACTAGTGGTCTACATCTCACCTCCTGACAGTATATAAGGCTCCATATTGTCACTTCAACTTCACATTGTTTCAGACTATGGAACAAATACTCTTCTCCAGGCTGAGGAACTGACCACCTCAAAACTAGATCCTGAGTGCTGAGCAGATAAGCGTCGCCACGAGAGAGAGAGAGAGAGAGAGAGAGAGAGAGGAGAGAGAGAGAGAGAGAGAGAGAGAGAGAGAGAGAGAGAGAGATAAGAAGGGACGAGTATAAGACGCTTGTGTTGAAAACTGGGGTTAGCCCTGACCTAACTCCTACAGAGCACTGACTGCACTCGTGCAGAACACAGATCTAGCTTTTGTAGAGCTTTCACCTAGCTCCTGTAGAGCTTTCACCTAGCTCCTGTAGAGCTCTGATCGACCTGTAGAACACTGACCGAGCTTGGTGCCTCACTGGTGCCCTCCGGCGCCTAGTCGCCAAGGCTGCAGTAAGAATGTTGAGTCAAGATTCTGCCTCAATGTTGAAACCAACTCAGCTCGGTTTTGGTGTTCAACAAGGCTGTGAAGCAGCTGCCCATGCAGCACGAGTATACATCAACATGTCCAATGAAAAAGCCTTGATCAAATTGGACTTTGCCAATGCTTTCAACTCAGTCAGAAGGGATGCTGCTCTCCAAGCAGTTTCTAGACACTTCCCTTCCCTCTATCTTTTCATAGAATCGTGTTATAGTGTGACTTCTAAACTATTGTTTGGGGACCATGAAATTGACTCGTGTGAGGGTGTACAACAGGGAGACCCTCTCGCCTCCTTTCTATTCTGTCTGGTCATCAAGAAAGTCACAGAAGCACTCTCCAGTGAGCTCAATATCTGGTTCTTGGATGATGGTACCCTAGCTGGCACTACAGAATTTCTCCTAGAGGATATCAGGAAAATTAAAGACACGGGAGAGAGCCTGGGCCTATCTTTAAACCCTGCCAAATGTGAAATTGTTTCTACCAATCGACAGATGATCCAGAACATTAGTGCTGTTTTACCAGGGGCACGAGCCATTGATCCAGCCAACAGCACTCTCCTCGGTGCCCCTCTTGGGCCCAATGCCATCGATCTGTTCCTAGAAAAAAAATCTCAGACCTCAGGACGATGGAAGGCAGAATGAAAGACATCGATACACATGATGCCTTCTACCTACTCACCAGGTGCCTGTCAATCCCAAAACTTACCTTCTTCCTGAGATGCTCCCCAGCCTTCAGCAGTCCGAAACTCAAGGAATATGACTCTCTCCTCAAGACCATGCTAGAGAGTGTATTGAATCTTTCCCTCGAAGATGGACAGTGGTTGCAAGCCTCACTTCCAGTCAGGCTTGGGGGGCTGGGAGTACGCAAATCCTCCCAGATTGCCCTACCAGCTTTCCTATCCTCTTCCATAGCATCAAATGAGCTAATAAAACAAATTCTTCCAGACAACCTCAGTGATTCAGCAGGAATACAAGACCCTAGCTATGCCAGTGCCATCACTGAATGGGAGACTCTTGCTGCTCCAGCACCAAAACCTAGTGCAGAACTGGCCTACAAACAGTCAAGCTGGGATGTCCCCATCACTGAAAAGATGCTTGCCAACATGCTTAGGGCTGTAACATCAGACAGGGAGACTGCCAGTCTCCTAGCTGTGAGTGCACATCACTCTGGGGACTTCCTCCAAACAGTTCCCATTTCGGCGATGGGAACACGCCTCTACCCTAAGACCCTCCGTATTGCAGTGGCTCTGCGCCTTGCTGCCCCAATTCACACGGAATATACGTGTATATGCGGCGATGCGCAAGCCAACCAATATGGTCTACATGGTCTAAACTGTTCCAAAACCAAGGGCTGGCATGCAAGACACAATGAAGTCAACGACATCATAAAGAGAACCCTTGCTTCAGCTGGATGCCCAGCCGAGAGAGAGCCCCGATCACTAGCAGCCAACAATACCCACAATCCAGCAAACCGCCCCGACGGGATCACCATCTATCCTTGGAAGAATGGCAAGCTCTTAGCATGGGACTATACCTGTGTGTCGACACTGGCTGACACCTACATCCTTAACAGTGTCGGGCGACAGGGAGGAGCTGCTGACCACAAGGAGGAGTACAAGATCGGCAAGTACAGGGACATAAGCCAACAGTATCAATTTGTCCCAGTGGGATCAGAGACCTTGGGAGCATGGGGAAAAAATGCAACACGTTTCCTTAAAGAACTGGGTTCCAGACTCATCGACACCACCAGGGACCCAAGGGCAGCCACTTTCATGTTCCAGCGCCTCAGCGTGGCCATCCAGAGAGGAAATGCATGCTGCATACTGGACGCGCGTCCAGTTTCGGAGCTGGAGGAGATTCATAATCTTTGATATATTGTACCAATGTATTCATGTTCATGTTTGTGTTTTCTGTCAATGTATTCTGTCTATTAATAAAGCACTTATATAATATATATATATATATAAGGGGTAGTAGAAGAAAATATTCAAACAGCTCCGGGGAGAACCTCGAGTTTTCCCTGAGGTACGTTTATCGTCTTCTCCGAGGATGAGGTTCCCCAGTAAAGTTCTAGAGGTTGTACCTCCCTATATTTAAAAAAAAATATATACATATATTAACACACATGCATACACATACACACACACACACATTTAGTTTTATTTGCGAACACTTTTTACGTAAGTCCTCTATATCAGCATTTTCCTCCAGGCAGGAGTGAGCAAACATCTTCCCTCCAGTTTAAGGACCACATCACTGAATTAGTCCAGCTAAATTAGTAATTTATTTTCGTTCAAATTTTGAACTAATTCGTCACTATTTTCCATACTGACGCAGGGTTTCTAGGTACGATTATTATTATAATCAAATAGAAGCGCTAAACCACAGGGTCGTTTCTAGGTACGAGATAAGGAATATTCAAGAATATTAGTAAATCTTCAGGAATATCAGGAATAACTAGGAATACACAGATGCTCAGGACTACATAAACCCACTCTGATAATTTTCTCTAGTAAAGCAAGGCACCAACCAACACACATCTAGTGACTCCTAGATCATAATAGTGACAATGAAGAATATACATTTGTTTATGTTACGCCAAAGTTCCACACAAAATAGTGAGAGGACACTGGTGAACGCAGTGACCGTAGTTAAATGAAATTATATAATATATATATATATATTTCATTTAACTACGGTCACTCGGCGTGTTCCAAGCCAGATGTCCCCTCCCTCTCACTATTTTTTTTTTTTTTTTACTAAATTACGTCTATTATTTGTTTGTGTAAAAGAGCGATGCTCTGACGAACATAATATATAACCTTGACTTCTCGGCTCTGCATTTATTCAGACTTGTAAACCTATTACAACATATACCTGGAGAGGGTTTCGGGGGTTAACGCCCCCGCGGCTCGGTCTGAGACCAGGCCTCCTGGTGGATCAGGGTCTGATCAACAAGGCTGTTACTGCTGGTCGCACGTAAACTTAGTATGAACCACAACCCGTCTGGTCAGGTACTGAATTTAGGTGCCTGTCCAGTGCCTTCTTGAAGACAGCCAGGGGTCTATTGGTAAGATAAGATTTCTTCGGATTTTTAACCCCGGAGGGTTAGCCACCCAGGATAACCCAAGAAAGTCAGTGCGTCATCGAAGACTGTCTGTTTTATTTCCATTGGGGTCCTTAATCTTGTCCCCCAGGATGCGACCCACACCAGTCGACTAACAACTCAGGTACCTATTTTCTGCTAGGTGAACATGACAACAGGTGTAAGGAAACACGTCGAAATGTTTCCACCCGCCGGGAATCGAACCCGGGCCCTCCGTGTGTGAAGCGAGAGCTCAAGCCACCAGACCACCGTATATTTGTTAACCGTAGTGATATAACTTTTTTTCAGTGGTCAAGGGTACATATTATCCAGCCTCTGAAGTCAGCTGCAGAAGTGAAATAAATAACACCGACAGCCTCACCAATGAGCTCTGCTGTACGAGATCTCCAGCGTGACACCAGGCACCGTGGCTCACTCTTGCCAGACAAGCGTCAGTTGTAGTGCTCTACCAGGGCTGAGGAAGGTAGGTGTACGCCTAATTGTACTCACCTAATTGTGGCTGCAGGGGTCGATTCATAGCTCCTGTTCCTGCCTCTTCACTGATTGCTACTAGGTCCTCTTTCTCCCTGCTTCATGAGCTTTATCAAACCTCGTCTTAAAACTATGTATGGTTCCTGCCTCCACTACGTCTCTTTCCAGACTTACTTTCTGACAATTCTATGATTGAATAAATACTTCCTAACATCCCATTGACTCATCCGAGTCTTCAACTTCCAAATGTGATCCCTTGTTCCTGTGTCCCATCTCTGGAACATCCTGTCTCTGTCCACTTTGTCAATTCCTCGCAGTATTTTATATGTCGTTATCATGTCTTCCCCAACCCTCCTGTCCTCCAGTGTCGTCAGGCCGATTTCCCTTAACCTTTCTTCGTAGGACATTCCCCTTCGTTCTGGGACTAGTCTTGTTGCAAACCTTTGCATTTTCTCTAATTTCTTGACGTGCTTTACCAGGCGTGGGTTCCAAACTGGTGCTGCATACTTCAGGATGGTCCTGACGTACACGGTGTACAGTCTTGAGGTGTGTGTGTGTACGTTTATTCAGGTATACACAAATACAGTTACATAGATTATCATACATAGTAGCATATGTGTAGAGAACCTAGGATAACCCAAAAAAGTCAGACAGAGTGACTTATTTCCATTGGGGTCCTTTTATTGCCTTAATATTATACATTGTAGGAGATATATGTTATTATACTACAAACGATATATACTAGGAATAAGGTAAAACAAGTTATTTACATTTACATGTGTTAGCTAAAAAAAATACAAAATAATTCTCCTCCCTTTCTGTTGCTACATTCATTAGGTACCCTTTGGTTCTCTTCTTGAACTGGCTCATGCTATGACTGGCTTTGACATGTGCAGGCAGTCTGTTCCATTCCTTTATTGTTGTACAATAAAAGGTGTTTGAAGCCTGGCCACTGACTGGGTACTACAAAGTTGTGCTCTCTCCTCCTAGTACTATGACTGCTTTGGTTCCCAGCATTGACAAAATTGGCAGCAAGATATTCTGGACACTGTGAGCAATTTTATAAACTTGATTTAACTTAAGTTCTTTTACTCTGTCTTCAACATTCAGCATATCCAATTGTTGTAATTCATCCTGGCCTACATGTTCTTTTGGATCCAGGTCCAGGATGAATCTTCATTGCTCTGGGTGATTTGCAGTTTATCTTTCAGTTTTTGTCAGGCAGAGTACCATGAAGAGCAAGCGTAGTCAATATGACATTGTATAAGGGCTAGACATAGGGTCCTGCGAGCCTCTGTAGGTAGACACTGTACTTGTCTGTAGAGGAACTTCAGTTCTCTGACATGCATGGGTCAAAGGGATTCCCAGATATTTTACTGAGGAAACTGAGGTGATGGGTTCCCCATTACACCCGATATTAAAATTATTTACCCTTCTCAGTTTATATTTCGTGTCAAAGAGTATGGCTTCTGTTTTCCCGAGGTGTAACGATAGTTTGTTGTCTACTAACCATTTGCTGCAGGACTCCAGTTCTAGTGTTAATACATTAGCTATATCTTGTGGGTCTTTACCTGACACTAACAGAGCACTGTCATCCGCATACGGTAGGAGTTTGCACTTGACACTGATGGGCATGTCATTTACATAAGACAGGAATAATAAGGGACCCAGAATACTACCTCGGGAAACTCCACATGCTATCGGCAGTGGTTCTGATTCTGTTTTGTTGATTTTGACAATTTGTTTCCTGTTGCTAAGATAGGACTTAAACCAGTCTGTGGAACCTATGCCGATAGCTTGAAGTTTCTTACATAATATATTGTGGTTGACAGTATCGAAGGCCTTTTGCAAGTCTAAAGTTACCATTCCTATGAAGTTCCCTATAGACATTTCAGTTCTCATGTAATCCATTAGATTAATTAGGGAGGTGTCGGTTGAGTAAGATCTCCTAAAGCCTGATTGGTAACTATGAAGAATGTTGTTGTCACTGAGATACTTAACTACTTGACCGTACACCGCCCTCTCTAGAATTTTGGATATTACACTGAGTATACTAATAGGCCTATAGTTGCTGACATCATACCTATTATTTTTCTTGAAGATAGGAGTAACTCTGGCCTCCTTGAACCCCTCTGGCACTGTATTAGTGGTGATGGACAAATTTATTATGTGAGCAATGGGGATTGCCAGTTCAAAGGCACCATCTTTTAGGAACTTAGACTGGATGTTATCTGGGCCGGTGCTCTTAGTTGGGTTTAACCTGCTTAGTTCTTTTTGCACGAAGTCATGAGATACACTTACTAGTTGACAACTGTTTGGAGTTACTCCTTTATTGGTATAGTATGTTTTAAATTTATCAGAGTCTGTGTTAAAGGTATTTGATGCAGCTGGTAGCTTACTTACTAGTGTTGATGCGACAGTTGTGTAGTATGAATTAAAACAATTTGCCACTTTAGTTGTTTCGTGGCATACCTCGTTATCGACATTTAGTACTATTTTAGATCTATCTACGGGTTTATGGCTATACCCCAACTGTTTTAGTTATTGCCAGAGCTTTCTAGGGTTATTCTTGTACTCTTCGATTTTTGAGCAATAGTGTCTTGCCTTTGCACCTTTCATAAGCCTCTGCACTGTTCCTCACCCTTTGGAATTCATTTAGTGCTGCAATATCCTGTCTTTTTGCCTTAAATCTTTTTATCAACTGGTCTCTGAAATTCATATTATCTAATATCTCAGTAGTCATCCAGGGTTCAGTTCTTCGTTTAATCCTAACCTCTTTAACTGGTGCAATATTATCAAGGATGGCAGTGAACATTGTTTTGAATTTTTCCCAGGCATCATTTACGTCCGTGCAACTTGTTATCACTGACCAGTCACAATTGTGTAGCATATTTACCAGTGTTTCTTTACTGTAGTTTCTAGTTGACCTAACTTTTATTGTCTTGTGTAGGCCTATCCGTTCCTAGTAATTTTCCCGGTACAGTAAATGATGAAATGATCACTAAGACCTGTGGTAATGACCCCTGACTGACTAATGTTCTCAGGGCGGTTACAAAGTATGTGGTCAATTAGGGTGGCTGAGAACTGTGTGATCCGGGTTGGTGTATTAATTAGTTGAGTGTAACTATTTAAATCCAGAATTTGCTTATACCTTTTACATAGCCCGTTATTTTGCTGTTGAAAACAGATATTGAAGTCTCCTAGTATTACTGTCTCGTCATTGTTATCAAGTCCGAACAAGACTCTCGAAAAGTCCTCTAAGAACTGGTCATGGGTGGGAGGGCGATAACTAGTTCCTACTAAGATGGGTTTGGTCTTGGGTAGCAACACTTCAAACCATATTATTATTAAATCAAATAGAAGCGCTAAACCACAGGGGTTATACAGCACTTCAAACCATAGAATCTCCCGTTTATTGTCATTTAGATCAGGTCTTGGATTATAGGCTAAGTCGTTCCTTATGTAGGCACATACCTCACCACCTTTTCTATTCCTATCTAAGCGTTTTATATTGTAACCTTCTATTTTGGCCTCTTCGTCAGTCACCGTATCATCCAACCAGGATTCCGAGATTGATATAACTGCCGCTTTAGTTCTGTTAGCTAGAATCTAATCTCTGCCAATTTTGGAAGAAGTGATCTTGCGTTGACATGAATAAAGTGAAGGCCTGTTTTCCTAAGACAATCATAATCATCAATATATGGCAAGGGGTCATTAGCAATAAATATAGGTAAATCAATGTCATCATTGCTAAAGGGTAACTGTGCCAAAGTGCATTTGTTAAAAACAAAAGAAATCTGGCCCCATTACCATAATCGAATACACATCCATTATGCACCCACCCCTTACACATTTTACATACGGTAAGTTTACTGTTCTTCTTTCGTACCTTAGTATAGTGTATACAAATGTCTGGTGGTGTCTGAGATATCTTGCATTACATATAGAGTTAATGTTATATTCCTAGCTACTAGACCGTCATTATCACCATGATTTATCTGTTTGTTTTGCACCTGTACCATAGATTGAGGTCCTGGATTAGTATGGATATCACCACTTAATAGCGCCACTATAAAAGCTTTGCGCCACTGTTTTTGTTTGGATATATGGTGTTGCAAAACCTTGCGGCGATAGTGGCACTTACGTTTCTGGTAGGATGGCCACTGTTGGGCTTTCACTTTCCAGGGAGCTATCACCCCATTCACCTTTTCCAGACCCCATGACTGATTTCCTTCTTCAGAGAAATGCAATATAATGATAAGTATATTTAAGGCAGCCTGGACCCCTCTTACGCCACCCATGGTTATTCTTCATTCTTTGTCACTTCACAACAAAAATTTGTTTTCTTTACTTTTTATTAAAAATAAACCACTGATCCTATCAGACACCTAGCAATGCCTAGTAGCTACTCTAGAAATCACCACTGATTACTAGTAAATTTTCTGTTATCACATACCCCATTACCCCTTCAGAAACCCCCTTCCTCCTCACTTCACTGTCCAGCTTCCCTATCACACTTCTATCTCATTTCCATCCTGGCAGGGTAAAAAAGTTTTAATCAATGGCGATGTCTGTCCAAAGCCCCATCAATCCCATATAGCGGGGCTCGTCGTTGTTGCTATTCCTCGTAGAGTTGATGTGTCAGCCATTTTTAAAAGCAGTGAGGGAAAAAAACGGCCACTGCCCCTGACAGATTCCTTGGAGTTTTGTCGTTAGATCTGGCGTTTTCTCCTATGTTTCCCTCCTAATGTACACTGGTCAGTTAATATGGAAGTCAGCTATTGAAAAAATATCCTTGGCTGTTTAACTATCCACTTCCTTCTCACATTTGGCACTGAGGGAAGGAACCGCCGCTATAGCCTGACAGTTTCCTTGGAGTTTGTTTTGTAGATTTAGCGGTTTCTCCTGTGTTTCTCTCCCATTAACACTGGTCAGTTGATATGATGGTCAGCTACTGTCTGTATAGTTAGAACGTCACTTCGAAGTTGCACATCTGGCAGTAGCTGGTGATTGAATGTCAGTCAGCCATGTTTAAATGTTCACTTCCACCCTCACCTGGCACTGACTGACCCTCACCTGGCACTGAGGGAAAAAACCGACACTACTTTACACTACAGATCTGTCAGTTTCCTTTGTAGTTTGTTGATTAGGTTTTCCCTTATGTTGACTTCACATTGAACACTGTGCAGTTGATATGGGAGTCAGTTACTTCAGTGTAGTGGAAAACGTTGCTTCCTGGTATTTGAATGCCGGTCTCCTCTTTTTGTTGTTGCAACAGTTCTTGCAAATAGGCCATCACTGGAGCTTGGGTCGGCCCAGGAAATGGAAAAATATAGGAGCAGCCGTGCCAGCTGCTAGGAGCTGGAGAAGAGTGTTAGTTACCATTTTGTCCTAGGCACATGTCGATTAGACACTAGGCCTGTTGTATGTATTGTGTGTGTGTGTGTGTAACGAAACACTTCGAAATGTTCGGCCCCGCCGGGTTGAACCCGGGCCCTCC
>WNWK01054785.1:0-11452 GCA_009830355.1 Cherax destructor
CCTCGACTATGATCAGCTATATCTTCAACTTAAGGCAGCGTTAACGGAAGCAAGAAGAGAAAGTCAACGACTGAAGGGTATGTGCAAGGTTTATCTCCGGAGCAACGTCGTCGATGATCAGACCAACGAATGGATGCTAGTTGGAACTGAAGGAACGAAGCTGAAGAAGGTCCAGGAGACTGCTGTGAAAACCAGCAACTCTTTTTCCTTGTTATCTGTCGAACGTGAAACGGCCATTCAAGGCCTTCCAACGAAGACAGTTCCAGCGAGGACCATTGTTAATGGCACAGCGAAGCCAGCCAGTGGAGACATCCCAACGAAAACCATCTCTAAGATGACAGTCAAGAATGCCATGAACACGGCCAGTCAAGGTAAGAACATTGTTTTAGTTGAGGACAGTTAGGTTAAGTTTATGGATAGGGCGTTTTGTCTTAGAGATAGGAAGAGGAGGCAGAAGGTGTGTTATCCTGGGGCTGGGATGTAGGATATTGTTAGCCGTCTGGACGACATCATGAGAGGTAATGGGAGCAATCCTATTATCTGTCTCATTGCTGGAGGCAACGATGTTGGCAGGCGTAGGAGGGAGGAGCTGACTAGCAGCTATAGGTCAGCAATAGACAGAATTAGGAAGAAGGGTGGGAACTCTGTCATATGTGGTATTTTACCAAGGAGAGGAGTTGGAAATGACTAGTTGTCCAGGGCAATTGGTGTCAAATGCTGGCTGGAAAAATAGTGTAAGGAAAATGCAGTAACATTCATTGACAACTTGGACCTCTTCAGTGGCAGAAATGACATGTATGCCAGGGATGGGGTTCACTAATCTAGGTCTGGGGTGGGGGCACTGGCAACTGCAGTGGAGGGAGCTGTTAGAGCTTTAAACTAGAAAAAGTTAGTGGTATGGGTTATGGGGGAAAACAGTGAAGTCCCAGTGTAGTAATGTTATGAATTCTAGGGGAACTAGTAATAGGCAGAATAAGGTGGATATTGGAAAGCCAGTGGCACTAGGTGACAAGGACAGCAATAGGAAAAACAGAAATGAACAGGAAGAGTAAAGAGAAGGGAGGTTTTCTGAATATTTTTTATACTAATAGTTGTATTGCGAGAAATAAGATGGACGAATTGAGATTAGTTGCAAGTGCAGGTACTATTGATGTTTTTGCATTAACTGAGAAGTGGTTTAATATGAAAAATCGGGACATGCCTGCTGAATGTCACATTCAGGGTTTTAAATTGTTCCAAGTAGACAGAAGTATCGGGAAGGGGGGGTGGGGTGGCACTCTATGTCCGTGATCATTTAAATTGTTACATATAAACGGGTATAAAGTCTGAAATAATACATACAGAGTCTGTCTAGACAGAATTTTCAGAGGGGTGTGAAAAATTTATTTTAGGCGTGATATACCGTCCTCCAAACTTAGATAGGGAACAAGGGAGACTACTTTGGGAGGAAATTGTTAAGGCCACAAGGCACGATAACGTAGTAATTCTAGGGGACTTTAACTTTAGTCAGATTGATTGGAATTTCTTGACAGGTAATTTAGAATCTAACGACTTTTTAGAAGTAGTTCAGGATTGTTTTCTGAAGCAGTTTGTAACAGAACCTACAAAGGAAAATAACCTACTTGACTTGGTTCTGGCAAACAAGGAAACCCTTGTTAATAATTTAGAAATAACAGAGGAACTCGACACAAGCGACCACAAATCAATTACCTATAGCATTCAATGGATGTATGATAGTAGGGATAATTCAGTAACTGTCCCAGATTTTTGCTTAGCAGATTACAATGGGCTTAGATAACACTTATCATCTGTGGACTGGGGTAACATAAGAACATAAGAACATAAGAACATAAGAACATAAGAACATAAGAAAGAAGGAACACTGCAGCAGGCCTACTGGCCCATGCGAGGCAGGTCTAAATCTCCAACGGCTTAAGCCAATGCCCCGACCCAGCCAGGTCAGGTTACATTCACTTAAGGAAGGAGCACTGCATCTGACCTAGTAGCACAACCTAGTCAGGACCAATTCACACCCAACCGCACCCACTCATATAATTGTCCAGCCGACCACCTGGTCAGGTCACTTCCACTTAAGGAATTAGTACAGGTCAGGTTACATTCACTTAAGGAAGGAGCACTGCATCTGACCTAGTACAAGCTCACACCCATCCACACCCACTCATGTATTTATCTAACCTATTTTTAAAACTACACAACGTCTTAGCATCTATGACGGTACTCGGGAGTTTGTTCCACTCATCCACAACTCTATTACCAAACCAGTGCTTTCCTATATCCTTCCTGAATCTGAACTTTTCCAACTTGAAACCATTGCTGCGAGTACTGTCTTGGTTGGATATTTTCAGCACGCTATTTACATCCCCTTTGTTTATTCCTGTTTTCCATTTGTACACCTCAATCATATCCCCCCTAATTCTACGCCTTTCTAGAGAGTGCAGATTCAGGGCCCTCAGTCTATCCTCATAGGGAAGATTTCTGATACATGGGATCAACTTTGTCATCCTCCTCTGTACGTTTTCCAGTGCATTTATATCCATTCTGTAATACGGTGACCAGAACTGTGCAGCATAATCTAAATGAGGCCTAACCAAAGATATATAGAGTTGAAGAACAACCTGAGGACTTCTGTTATTTATACTTCTTGATATGAAGCCAAGGATTCTGTTAGCTTTATTGCGAACACTTATGCACTGTTGTCTAGGCTTCAGATTACTACTAACCAGAACTCCTAAATCCTTCTCGCAATTACAAGTAATAAGATCTATATTATTCAGCTTATATGTGGCATGGTTATTGTCCTGCCCAACATTTAGAACTTTGCATTTGTTTACATTAAACTGCATCTGCCACTTCTCCGACCACTGCATCAGTCTATTCAAATCATCCTGGAGTGCTCTAATGTCCTCGTTTGAATGAATTGGACGGCCTATTTTGGTGTCATCAGCAAATTTACTTATGCTACTATTTATTCCCTCATCTATGTCGTTTATGTAAATTGTAAACAACAGGGGCCCAAAACTGACCCCTGTGGAACACCGCTTGAGACACGCCCCCATTCTGATTTCTCTCCATTTATGCAAACTCTCTGCCGCCTATTAGTCAACCATGCCTCTACCCAGGAAAAAATTTCTCCTCCTATTCCGTGTGCCTTAAGTTTCCTCAGTAGCCTCTGATGTGGAACTTTATCAAAGCCTTACTGAAGTCCATATACACAATATCATATTCATTACCATGATCTACTTCCTCAAACACCTTAGTGAAAAAAGTTAGTAAATTCGTAAGACATGAACGCCCCTTTGTAAAACCGTGTTGAGATTCATTAATCAATTTATGCTTTTCAAGATGGCTACGAATTGCCTCGGCAATTATTGATTCCATAAATTTACCAACTATGGAGGTAAGGCTTATTGGTCTATAGTTCTAAGCTAAGGACCTGTCACCTGCCTTGTAAATAGGTATTACATTTGCCCTTTTCCACTTGTCTGGCACTATGCCAGTTTGTAGTGATATATTGAAAAGATTTGCCAAAGGTTTGCTAAGTTCCTCTTTACATTCCTTTAAAACTCTTGCAAACAGTTCATCAGGGCCTGGGGATTTGTTAGGTTTTAATTTCTCTATTTGTCTGAGGACCATGTCACTAGTTACCCCAATCGAGCATAGTCTGTTATCTTCCAGTTCTACATAATTTATTATTTCTGGAATTCTGCTAGTATCTTCCTGAGTAAAAACTGAGAGGAAGTAAGTATTGAAAATTTCACACATATCCTTATCACTGTCCGTGATCTGTCCTGAGTTACTCTTAAGTGGGCCTATCTTGTCCCTAATCTTACTTCTGTATACCTGAAAGAACCCTTTTGGGTTAGTCTTCGAATCCCTTGCGACCTTAGCCTCATAATCCCTTTTGCTTTTCTTATTCCTTTTTTATTTCTCTCTTTAATTGAAAATATTGATTTCTTATCTGTCCATCCCCTCTTTTGATACGCCTATATATGCCTCTCTTTTGACCAATGAGATGTTTTAATCTATTGTTCATCCATTTAGGATCATTTTTGTTAGATCTAATTTCCCTACTTGGAACAAAAGTTGTCTGGGCAGCTAGAACTATGCTCTGAAAAACGTCATATTGGCAACCAAAACCACCTACCTGACCCATAGTCAGGTCATCCCAATTAGCCCACCTAGGTAATTTCTCAGCCCCATGAAGTCGGCTACACGAAAGTCTGGAACTGAGACTTGATTGCAGTTACCTGGGTAATTCCATGATATATTAAAACTAAGTGATTTGTGATCGCTTTCCCCAAGCTCTTCATTAACCTCAAGATTATTAATTAGTGATTCTTTGTTAGCAAGAACCAAATCAAGCAAGTTGCTACCTCTAGTTGGTTCTGTCACAAACTGTTTTAAAAACAATCCTGAACCGTATCAAGAAAGTCACTAGACTCAAGATTACCTGTCACATTGTTCCAATCAATGTGTCTAAAGTAAAATCTCCCATTAACACAACATTTTCATATCTAGACGCCTTATGAATTTCGTCCCATAGCAGCTTACTGCGCTCCTATCAGGCTTGGGGGTCTGTAAATCACACCCAAAATTAATTTTCACGACCCTCGAGAAACTGTAGCCAAACAGATTCTGTGTCAGCTGTTTCTAATCTTATATCTTGTCTAACACAACAATTTAAATTATCTCTGACATACATCGCCACTCCACCACCCTTCCTGTTGACCCTATCAGTGTGGAATAGTTTGTAACCCTGAATGTTGCACTCGGAAGGCATTTCTCTATCTTTCAGGTTGAACCAGGTCTCTGTTATAACAATAATATCTATATTACCTGCACTTGCAAGTAATCTTAGCTCATCTATCTTATTTCTTAGACTCCTACTATTTGTATAGTAAACCTCAAGGGAGCTAGTCACTCGTTGCCCTCTACTATCTCTCTTTGTTTGTTGATCAATTGTTTTGCATTTACAAACAACTTTATTTTGAATCTTATCTTTTATCCATAACCCTGGGGTATCCTGGAAATATCTGCTGTTTCCAGGCCTAATACCACAGCCTGATTGTTTCCCACAAACACCCATACCTCTATAATCGAAGAGAGCTATCAAGATGACAGCTTTCTTAACACTGTACAGGCTGCCCAAAGAACATTTACCCCATATAAAGAAATTAGATAAAGTAGAAATGACCCAAAATGGATGAATAATAGGATCAAATATCTTTCAGGGCAGAAGAAAGGAATTTATAGGCGCATAAAAGGAGGTGAGGGTCATCTTATAAATCAGTATACTGACATTAGGAGGAACGTAAAAAAGGGGATAAGAAAAGCTAAACGGAACTATGAAATTAAAGTTGCTAGGGATTCAAAAACTAACCCCAAAAGTTTTTTCCAGGTTTATAGAACAAAAGTTAAGAGATAAGATATGTCCCCTTAAAAATAACTCTGGGCTTCTTACTGACAAGGAGAACGAAATGTGCTCGGTTTTTAATATTTATTTTCTCTCGGTTTTCACACAGGAAGACAATAACAATATCCCAGTAATTAATTTTTATAATGTGCCTGAAGAAGATAACTAATGTAATATCACAGTCACTAGATATATGGTATTCAAACCAAGTGAAACTACTTGAGGAACTTTTATCAGTGTTTACTTTTCAAAAATTATTGATAATGTAACGAGTAACGTATCGTTATCACATTGTAGTGAAGTAAAAGTAATAACAGACTTCAGTACTTAAGTAAAAATAAAAAGTAGTGAGCAATTTCAGTACTTTTTAAAAATAAAATACCAAAAGAATTTACTTAAGTAGTTTTACTTAGTTACTTTACAACACTGGTACTTATACTTGAGTATTAATGATGAGTACTGTTTGCAACACTGTCCTTTCCATTAGCCTAAAAAAAATAACAAAGTTTCACTTTTTATTAGAGTTCCTTTTTATTTTGGAAAAACAAGAGGATCATACATATTTGTAAAGTAAAGTCAGGCCTAGAAAATCTGCAACTAGATTCTAGTCAACTCATCACTGAGTGAGTGTTGAGATTGCAACTTTGCTTGAAATATTTTTAAGTCGTCTTCTGCTAAAATATCACTGCATTATACACCAAGATTCTCTGTGTGGCAAAACTTTAAATCTGCACCATGTTATTCTACAAGTTGTGAAATTCATGAATAAAATTGGAACAAGAGGATTAAGCAGAAGAGAATTCAGAGAATATTGTGATCTCATCCTTCATTGTGAGGTTCACTGCCTTTCCAGAGGACAGATTCTCAGTAGATTTTGGAAACTGAAAAATAGTGTTCATAATTTTCTGGAAGAGAAGTATGAGCTGAAAGAGACCTTTTATGTGATAATAAATGGCTATTTGACTTAGCATTTTTAGTTGATGTTACCAGCTATCTCAGTGATCTAAATCTGTAACTTCAATGCAAGAACAAATTGTTTCCTTGCTTAGCAAATGATATCTGTGCATTTAAGATGAAGTTAGAAAATGAGGATTTGATTCAGTTTCCACATTTAAAACAATGTGAATGTACTGAAGATAACGGTAATTTTTCAGAATAAATTGAAAAAAAATCAGATTATTCCAAGAGTCAATTGAAAGTCGTTCTAGTGATTTTGTTATTAAAGAAGAAGACAGCATACTGGCATTTATAAACTCATTTTTACTTAGTGAACAAAAGATCCTGACGCTGCCTAGTAACATACAAATGGAACTTATTGAGTTGACAACAAAATCATTATTGAAACTGAAATTTGATGAGGTTCCCCTAGTGCCAGTGCCAAATGTTTCTGACATAACTAATGTTTGGCGATCATTATCCTGTGAACATTTTCCAGAACTAAGAAAATTTGCCAGAGTTATATCTGCCGTTTTGGAACAACGTACAGATGAGAACAAACATTTTTATCCATGAAATCGATTAAAAGCTGCGATTAACTGATTCAGATTTGAAAAATTCTCTGCTGCTCTCAGTAACTAATTTAACTGCAAACATTACAAACTTGGTGACATCAAAGCAGACTCAGGAGTCTCTTTAAAGTAATGTTTATCTTGTTTTTATATTAAATCGTTTTATGTAAAAATGTTAAATATATCAATGTTAACATATATTTAAAAAACTGAATAGGGGTACAAGTGTCGTATGGTGCATCTAAAGTAGGGGGTGAAAAAATTGGAGAATGGAATGCACAAGGTTGGCCACCCCTGGCTTAGACATTTATATTAATATTTAGTGAGGGCTTATTACTATCCACTGTATTAATAAACCATACCACGGGTGGGGTTCGAACCCGCGGTCACAGAGTCTCAAAACTCCAGACCGTCGCGTAAGCCACTAGGCCAGCTAGCTTCAATAAGATTCATCCAACTAGGTATATTTCTACGGCTTTGAAGGGGACTTGAGCTAGAGTTCGTCACGGCCATGCTAGCGGGAGATTCGTCTGTAAAAACTTGCATTTGTGAACACAATGGTGCCTATGCTAACCTTCCTATGGTGTAGAAATATACCTAGTTGGATGAATCTTATTGAAGCTAGCTGGCCCAGTGGCTTACGCGACGGTCTGGAGTTTTGAGACTCTGTGACCGCGGATTCGAACCCCACCCGTGGTATGGTTTGTTTGCAATCGTGTCATTACGATTTCGTGAGACACTGTATTAATAGTTCTTAGTGCAGTAATATTTTCTTATTAATTAAAGAGTGCTAGTCTGACGCTGGGTCGCAGTGACTACAACCACGGATCTATTAACAAATAACTGATAATATCAAGAATACTTTTTCTGTTTAGTTATTTTAATTTACAATGAATTAATTTATTCAATACTTACAATTTATCTTTAATAAACTTCATTTATTTTTTAAAGGTAGTCCTTCACATGGGTGTGTATATTTCACAGGTAGCAAGTGCATGAAAGTGTTCACCGATATATTGAACATCACTGCTGCCAGAACAGCGTGTCAAGAACAGAGTGTTGGCGCAGAACTGGCCAGCGTTCATTCAGCTGCTGAACAAGGTATCGGCCTTCATTTATATTGATGTCTCATACTATTGAATTTACAGGTAAAGAACAGTGGAAGTATTGCCACTCATTTCAAAGCCTAGATCTATCATATGTATAATACCATCTATGAGTTACCACTAGAGATGGGATGAACCCACAAGCAGATGGACAGTCTGGGACAGCTGGTAGTAAATATAAGTGGATGAGGTAAACTCACTTATTACACTGTAGATTTATTAGGGGTATGAAGTGTCCATGAGGGTACCTGGCCAGGTAGATTTTCACAGGTACAGGCAGTTAGACAAATAGATCATAATCCTTCTTGGTCAAGTAGCAGAGTACAGGTAACCAAGTAGAACTGCATTGTTGGGCAGTTTTAAATTCATCAGTGGTAAAAGAATCAACAGTATCAACAAATGTTATAGGAGGCAATGCATCGGCGACGACGTTTCGCTTTCCTGTAATGTATGGGATTTCTGGTTTGTAGTCCTTAACCTATGAGGATTTGCTTGCATTATCATAAGAGGCAAGTAATTTGTATAGACCTTGATACTGATACTGATTAATGATGTTTCAGAAGGAACCTAAAGTTAACAATAAGAAAAAGAATAAGAATTTTATTTTGGCATGATACATAGTTGTACAAAAGAATATAATAGTTGGGTGTACATGCCAAAAGCCCCTTTGTATGCCTCCATCAACAGATGGAGGCATACAGGCAATAACTAAAATGCTTCCGAGACCAGAGTAGCAATTTCCAACTAATTTTAGGTGACTGATAATGAATATCATGATTAAAATTGTTTGTTAGCTCTAGTTTTTAATATACGAGTCTGAAAGGTGTCTTAGTGCATAACGGCAACAGTAAACCATTAGTTCCTGTTTCTACAGCATGACATTTTTCCTGTGGCATGCAAGATAAAACATTTTTCCTAACTATTGCAACACACAAGATTCTTTTAGTGGCATGCCATACAACATTCTTTCAGTGACATGCCACAAACATTCAGTGGCATGCCACAAAACATTTTTTCTATAGGTTATGCAACACATATGAAAGAAACTTATGAGAATATAAAGCATATGTTGCAATGCATGAAATATGATGAACATCAATGGCAGCTCTGTGGTGACTTAAAGGTTGTTGCTCTTGTGATGGGCTTGCTGCTATGTGAATGGGACAGTCGTGCAAGAAGTTCCCACTACATCAGGAGAGACTGGCCACCTAGTCAATCATTGGAGTCTGGGATGAACAATGTTCAACATCCACCTCTCATTGAACCAAACAAAATTTTGCTGTCACCACTACACATAAAACTTGGGCTCATGAAAAACTTTGTAAAAGCTATGGACAAATACAATCAGGGATTCAAGTATTTATCATCAAAATTCCCCTCACTGAGCGACGCTAAGATAAGAGAGGGAGTCTTTAATGGTCCTCAGGTTCGAGAGCTTCTTAAAGATGGTGACTTTGAATCAGACCTTCATGGGGAGGAGAAAGCTTCTTGGGAAGCATTCAAGTTAGTGGAGAAGGGATTTCTCGGAAACAAAAGGGAAGACAACTATGAAGAATTGGTGGAAAACCTCATCAAGGCTTACAAGAACATGGGGTGTAACATGTCACTTAAAATCCACTTTTTGGACTCACATTTAGACTTTTTACTAGCGAACTGTGGGACAGTTAGTGACGAACATGGTGAAAGGTTTCACCAAGATATTTCAACCATGGAAAAATGGTACCAGGACAAATGGGACACAAGAATGCTTGCAGATTACTTCTGAACATTGACAAGAGATGATTCTTCAGCCCACTATAAGCGTCAAGCAAAAAGGTATAGAGTAGGTACGGATTAGAGTTTAAAACATACTGACACATTATACGTTATAACAAAATAATCAAATATTACACGTCTCGTATCTTTAAACCTATAGCCAATAAGAATTTTTCAATGTGATATTTGGATTCAGGACATAAAAATACATAAGAATTAACTAATCTCATTTAAGAAGCATACAACTTTTCAAAAATTGTTGACCAGTGATATATTCATATAGACCTTGATACCGAAACTGATTAATGATGTTTCTGAAGGAACCTAAAGTTAGAAGCTCTATCCAAACAATGGATAGAGCTTCTAACTTGGTCACTGGTTTGTGCCGAGTATGTTACACTTTATTCGATGTTTGTTACACAACCATTGGGCATACCCTCTCGACCAGAGAACTGGCAATTCAGAATGTAGGGTTCTGGGACCCCACTGTTGAGTTTATTGTCTAGTTCAACCTGCCAATCACGTGGAATCCCGCTACTTCAGCCAAGGTGAAGTCACTTCAGGTTTCCTGGCTGAGTGACAGACTTCTCCAGACACTGGTCTTGGCCACTCATGCTTGAAATGGGTCTTGATTATTCTATTTTTCTCTGACTTCTCTAATCATTGATATTGTACATGGTGTAAATATTGGTGAATGAATATACCCAGACGTGTTTGTCTTGCCCTTGCTCTGCCCTGCTGATTGTTTTGTATGCTGTGTTAGTTACAAAGAGGTGCTACAGGCCTTTAGAATACCACCTGTGTTCGTAATATTCACAAACTAATTATATTCATCCGTGGAAAGAATTCGAATAACATACATTATTAACTGATTCTTTCCTTAAAATTCCTGAAACAAGACAGCACTAATACAAGCTGTTATCAGCAGTCAGTCTGAACCCTTCAGAGAAATCAGGGAACTTCAGAACAGGTACAAGTTCTGATTTGCTCTTGAACCTAGTGAATGCTCAAACTAGGTCAGACTTCCATTTGAATGCAATACCATTCTGATATTGCTGAGTAAATGATGCTGCAGTTATATAAAACAATTGTCAGTGCAAGTGTGGTAGAATCCAGCTAGGCCTATGAAGGAGCATGATGTGTCTGCTATTATATGGCTAGAAACTGTTTCATGGGAAACTGCCACGTTATCAATTTTGATGTTGATTTCTATTCATTTGGACGGTATCGTTTAAATTTCATCCAGATGCAAAAGTTGCATACTGCGACATGATGATGACGTCTAAGTAGACCGCGTGTTACATAGGATGCTGCAGAACATAGTCGTCCTAAGTTGGCTAAAAGTAATTACAATACTTTGTAACTCAAGAGCATTCTGCAGAAGCGATAATGACGGATTTACTTAGAGAAAGTGGTCAACCCTTTGTTCTGTTTTCAAGCAGAATCTGCTAGAGTTCTTCTAATGTTTTGGAGTAAACTGTTGAGAACAGGCAAAGGAAAGTTATGTGGTATCAGTAGTAATTGATTCAGAGGAAGATGTCACTGAACTTCAGGAGGATTTAGACAAACTCAAGTCGTAGTCAGAAAAGTGGCAAATGCATTCACTGTAGATCAATGCAAAGTTCTGAAACTCGGGAATGGCCATAACC
>WNWK01054786.1:0-11452 GCA_009830355.1 Cherax destructor
TGGAAATTTGTTGTATATGTGTGTTAAATTTAAGGCTACTGTCAAGGTGGATTCCTAGGAATTTTCCCTCTGTGAGTCTTGTGATGGGTGTACCATTAAGTGTTATGTTAAGTGGAACATTTGTGGCTTTGCTTCCAAACTGTATGAAGTAGGTCTTGTCAGTATTGAGAGTAAGCTTGTTAGTCGTCATCCATCTTGATATTTTCTGTAATTCGGCATTAACAGTGTTGACCAGTATAACTGGATTTGGGTGAGAGAAGACATATGTTGTGTCATCTGCAAATAAAATTGGTATTGAGTAGTTGTGATGCATTCGGTAGGTCATTTATGTAAATGAGGAATAGGAGTGGCCCCAGGACACTTCCTTGAGGGACTCCGACTGTAATTTGTTGTGTGGAAGAGTTCGCTCCATTTGTGTACACGTATTGGCTTCTGTTGGTGAGGTATGACTTTAGGTAGTTGAGTGGGTGCCCCCTTATACCATAGTGTGCTAATTTTGTGAGCAGTAAATCATGGTCGACTGTATCAAAAGCTTTGCGTAGATCAATGAAGATTCCCAGTGGGACTTCTTTTTTCTCAAGTGCTGTATATATTAACTCCAACATGTGCGTAATAGCATCGTTTGTGCTCTTGTTTGTCCTGAATCCAAATTGACAGGGGTTGAGTACATTGTGTGAGACGAGGTAGGAATAGATTTGTCTATGAATTAATTTTTCGAAGATTTTAGAAAGCAATGGTAAATTAGAAATTGGTCTATAATTATTCAGGTCTGTTTGATCACCTCCTTTGTGGATCGGGGTGACCCTAGCTATTTTGAGAATTGATGGTAAGGTAGAGGCTTCAATGGATTTATTGAATAGTGTTGCTATAATTGGTGACAGTACCTGTGAAGTTTTTTTGTACATAAAAGTTGGTAAGCTGTTTAATGTCTCCTGCCTTATTTTTAAGGGTGTTGATTATGAGCGAGGCTTCAATTGGGTTGGTAGGAGCTAGGAATAGCGTATTAGGGTAAGTGTTTGTGAGGTAGTCTGTTGGACGGGTGTTTGAGCTTGGGATTTTACTCGCTAGATTCTTTCCTATGGTGGAGAAGAAAACATTAAGTCTGTTTGCTGTCTCAGTAGGTGAGAGTAGGGGTTCATCTGCTCTTGATAATTTGATGGTGTTGTTTTTCGCTATCTTATTATTTCCTAGATCTTATCAGTGTTGAGTGTAAGTTTATTGGCTGTCATCCATGTAGATATTTTTAGCAATTCCTCGTTAACAATGGTGTTGAGCATGGCATGATTAATTAAGATTAATTAGGCTATAACAGAGTAAATGGTAAAAATTATGGTAGACAATTTACAATATGAAGTACAATTGAGTATTTAAACAATGAAATTTGAACATTACTGTTTTGGAGCATTACAGTTTTACAATAGAACAAAATTAATCAATTTACTATATGAAGTACAGTAGACCTTCATTTAGCACGACTTTGTGTTGTGCATTTTGGGTATTACACGATTGAAGAATTGCGGCACATTTTTATCTAACACGACGTAAACCTTATATTACACGATTCGCTGGAGGAGAAAAAAATTTTGAGCGCACGGTCGCCTGCGGTGGGTTAAACCATTGAGTCAGTGGGGGAGTCCTACTGCTATCCCCAGCCACCCTCACCCACCCACGCATCCCTCCCAGTGTTCAGTTTGATTCATACGCGTGCAGGACGACAATAATCGGGAAGCTCGCTGTGTTTATTTACATACATTTTCTCATTTTCATTGCATTTTGATAAATCTTTGTACACATAAAAAGAGGTAAACATAAGTCTGACTGACTGACTTGACTGAATGACTTACTGATTTGACTGAATGACTTACTGACTTGACTGAATGACTTACTGACTTGACTGAATGACTTACTGACTTGGCTGAATGACTGACTTGGCTGAATGGCTCACTGACTTACTGAATCACTTGACTGACTTACTGAATCACTTGACTGACTTACTGAATCTCTTGACTGACTTACTGAATCACTTGACTGACTTACTGAATCTCTTGACTGACTTACTTAATGACTTGCCTGACTTACTGAATGACTTGGCTGACTTACTGAATGACTTGACTGACTGAATGACTTAAAGTTAGACACTCTAGTACAACCATCGACTTCAGTACCATAACCTCTACCATCCACCTCAGCCCAGTAGGGCCACAGCATAACTCTCCACTCTCTTTACAATCATCCACAAACATCATTACCCACAATTTAAGATAAGAAATACTATTATTTCTATTGCATTTGTAGTCTTAAGCAGTAATATATCACGACAATGACCTACAATTACATATTCGCCTTCAATTTTTGCAAGATCTGTTGGTCTAAAAAAAACTTGTTTGGCTATTTGGGGACTCCAAGGAACATAACCCTATTTTTCCCATAAGTTCTTATAATTATCTAACACGATTTTACCTAACACGATGTTTTCAGGACCATAACTACTGTGCTAAATGAGGGTCTACTGTATTACAATTTAGTATTCAGAACATTGAAATCTGAACATCCAATTTTTTAAAGTAATGAGTACATGGTTGTGAAATCGTCAGTAAAATATTCAGTGTTGAATTTGAGACATCACTGGTTCTTTTTGTGTTGCTTGAGTAAAAGGTAGGCATTAAGTACAGCTTTTCTGGTTAATTTTGGGTGCTTGAGTAAAAGGTAGGCATTAATTACAGCTTTTCTGGTTAATTTTGGGTGATGAGGAGATTTCTAAGTAGGGCCTTAAATTGATTTGCAGGCAGGGGTCCTTTAGTGTGTTCTGATAATGAGTTCCAGATCTTCGGGCACTTTACGTGCATAGCATTTTTGCACAGGGAGAGATGAACATGAGGGACATTGAAGAGTAATATGTGTCTTGTATTATGGTTGTGTGTTCTGTTAGTTAGTAAGTAGGAGTTTGAGAGGCGGGTTTATATTTGAGTATATTGTTCTGTGCATGTAGTAGGCACTAGATTATAACTGGGTTATAGTCTAGTACGTGTGTAGGTACATTTTTTACATTAGACAACATTAAATTCAAGAACTCAAATTCTTGAAGGGTGTATTATGCCTGCTTAATCCTAGACTTTACTGTTTTATGTGACTGTGCTCTTCTCTAACTGCACATCAAAACCCATGTACATTACAGTGTATTAAGAAATTTGTTGTTTAAAAATGCTTGAACCCACATTATGGGGGCTGAGTGTATGATTCATAGATTGGCATGCATATGTGAAAACATTCTTATTTGCTTATAAAATTTGGATGTGTATTCATTATATGTGGATATACAGTTACTAATTTTCTGTGAATTTCATTTTTTTTTTTTTCAGACATGTGATTAGCAGTTGTGGTGAGAATCTGCCAGCTCAGTATTGGGATGTTGTGGTTCGTTCCCTTCATCGTGGTTGCCAGGTATACACTTTATTACAAAAAAAAATTCATTTGTAATAAAGGGACTGTTCGGGATATTAATAAAATCTCAGATTTCCAATATTTATTATATTATATTAATATAAAAACATATACTCTGAATAAAAACATAATCTTATAATTTGTGTAAAAACATATTTATATACACAAAGTCATAGTACAATAAAATACCACAAGTAAAATCATATACTTAGTGCTAGTGTCATGTCGCTGCCATCTTCAAGTGTCACGCAGGACACTACCACACCTTGTCATGATACGCCTTCTCCACAGTGTCCTCAGACACCCTTATCTCTGTCTTATGGCACGCCTATGGGGTTCCACAACACCCGTTCTCCCTGTGCCATAAGACACCTTCACTGTGTCACACAACACCTTCTCTGTGCCATATGGCACGCCCCCTGTATCATGAACTCAATCTCTAGTAAATCCTGTGCACCGCGTCTTGCCAAACAACACCAATTACACGACTCTTAACTTGTGTCGTGCCACCAGATGAACACTAATTGTCACAGTCACATGAAGCTCTCCGGATATACAACTGAATACCTGACAACTCCGGGTAACACATCTTACCAGTGTCACACAAGACAACATCTTACCAGTGTCACACAAGATACAACATCTTACCAGTGTCACACAAGACACAACATCTTACCAGTGTCACACAAGACAGGAGGATTTGGACAAATTAATGTCTTGTTCTGAAAAGTGGCAGATGAAGTTCAATGTGGACAAGTGTAAGGTACTAATCCTTGGTAATGAAAATATCCCTCGAATTTATAAACTAGGTGAAGTAGAGCTTGATCATACAGAATGTGCAAAAGACTTGGGAGTCATTGTAAGCAAAAATCTAAAGCCAAGGCAGCAGTGCCTAATTGTGCGCAATAAGGCTAACAGATTACTAGGATTTATTTCAAGAAGTATAAGCAACAGAAGTCCAAAAGTTATTTTACAGCTCTATACATCACTAGTGAGACGACATTTGGATTATGCAGCTCAGTTTTGGTCTCCTCCCGTATGAAGATAGACTTAGAACGTTGAATCTCCACTCTCTGGAGAGACGTAGAATGAGGGGAGATATCATCGAGGTGTACAAGTGGATGATGGGCATAAACAAAGGAGATATTAATAAAATACTGAGGATATCGAACCAAGTAAGAACCAGAAATAACGGATTTAAATTGGATAAATTTAGATTTAGAAAGGACATAGGCAAGTACTGGTTTTCAAACAGAGTTGTAGATGCGTGGAACAATCTTCCGAGTAGGCGTGATAGAGGCTAGGACCTTGGGTGGCTTTAAAAAGAGATTGGACAAATATATGAGTGGGAGGGGCTGGATTTGATTGGTGTCATGAGTACAGGAGTAAAATCTTAGGTAGTGGTGGTTTTCATAAGGACTTGCCTTGTATGGGCCAGTAGGCCTTCTGCAGTGTTCCTCCATTCTTATGTTCTTAAGACACAACATCTTACCAGTGTCACACAAGATAACATCTTACCAGTGTCACACAAGACACAACATCTTACCAGTGTCACACAAGACACAACATCTTACCAGTGTCACACAAGACACAACATCTTACCAGTGTCACACAAGACACAACATCTTCATTTCAGGTACATAGTCTCAGGTACACAATTTCAGGCACAACAGTCGGTACAGTGAATAAGCCAGTAGATAGTCTAAGGCCGTCACCAGCACGAAGTGTCACTCTCAAGGTCTCTCGAACACTCCAGTGGTGTATTGGGAGAGTTTAGAGCACTCCAGTAGGAGTTCTGGGAGAGACTGATGAACACTCCATGGGAGAGTCTGGTGTACACTCTCCATAGGAAAGTCTGGTTAGCACTCTCCAGTGGTGTATATGGGAGAGTCTGGTTAGCACTCTCCAGTAGTGTATATGGGAGAGTCTGGTTAACACTCCATGGGAGAGTCTGGGTAGCACTGTCGGTCCAGCCGGCTCAGCAGTCCAACATTGGATCTGACGACAACCAGTGACTGCCGGCCGGCAGGTAAACTACCTAACTACCGTGTTAGGTAGGAGGCCGCAACACACTTGCTATAAAACAACTCTGAAGTTTTTGCCTCTTTCATATTGCTTGTGGTATAGAATTATGAATGCAGATGGCTACCTCCGCTTCCTTAATGACAGCTCAGTTAGCGTTATATCAGAGTGTATTTTACTGAAGATGATAATTTGAACAATTTAACCTTTTCACTGACTGTGCCGTAGTACTACGTGATGAGCTCAGCTCACTCAGATAGGTTGTGAGCGGTAAATTTGGACCTAGACATGAGAGAATGGGTCAGTGTGGTAAGTGTGCACCATATAAAAAGAATCCTGCAGTTCACAGAGCATGATAAGAAAAAACTGCAACCGTGTTTTTGGTTTAAAACAGTAACTTTCGTGGTGTGTTTTCATATGGTTTTTATGGTTATATTCTCAGTTTCTTGGTCTTATTTGATGGAATGGAAAATATATTACAGAAATAGAGATGATTTTGATTGGTTTCAGGACTGAAAACAGCTTGAAATTAAGCTCAAAATAGCAGATATTCAAGAGTAAACAAATCACATCACTCGTCCAATACACGTCCAACTGGTCAGTCTAATATGCATTCATGAATGTGCTGGTATTATTTATACAATTATTATAATATGGCATAACAGTAAATCTTCTATTTTTTGTGTAAATAAAAATTCTTTGTGTGAATAAAAAATCAAAATGGAATTCATTGTAAAGCCTGGGAACATAACTATTAACAGAGGAAATGTTATTTTAGTGCCAGGAATGCCTTCATTGTTTGTTCTAGACCCTATTTTGAAATTATAATATTTTGAAATTTGTGTGGAAACTTGTATGGAAGACATACTAGCGAAATAGCAAAGAATTTGGTCTACTGGAGCATAGTAATTGGCCTAAAATATTACTCAAAGTGGGCAAAATTGCCGATGCATAAATATTGCTGACACAGCAAACTCACGAAAATGTAATTTTGTCAGTTTTCTATCAAATGTCATACTTTTTGTTTTATTACCTCCAGAAAAAGATTCTCTACCATTTCATAAAAAAAAAAAAAAAAAATTTGAAAATTCTTGAAGAGTGTGGACAAGTTTCAGATCAGGGGTGTGGACAAGTTTCAGATCAGGGGTGTGGACAAGTTTCAGATGGGGTGTGGACAAGTTTCAGATCAGGGGTGTGGACAGTGGACAAGTTTGAGCTTAGGGGTGTGGACAGTGAAAAGGTTAAGCAACATAAACATACCTCTTGGAATCCTGAATGTCAGGTAAATTAATGTCTTGTTTATACAGTACAGGTCGGCCATCACTAATCCGGCAATCAGTTATCCAGTTCCATCAGTAATCCGGCACTAATTTCAGCTAGCATAATTTCGAATTTAATCATTATACTGACTCAGAAATTGTGCAGATTGTTGTAAATCCACAGCAGCAAGCCAGTAGAGGAGAAAGCAGTGATGAAAATGAGGAAGATGTAACAGAAAATCTGTCTATTGATAGGCTAATTCAGTTGACAGGTGAACTGCTAAAAGGTCTAGAGCAACGCAGTTTTATAAGTGAACAAGAAATAATGAGTGTTTACATGCTACAGGATAAACTAATCAAAGAAAGACCAAAATATAAGTGTATTCTAACCTAACTATTTTGTAATCCGGCAAACTCACTAATCCGGCACACTACAGGTCCCAATGATGCCGGATTAGTGATGGCCAACCTGTATTTAGAATTTTTCATTTTCTTTCCAGGTGGCACTGTATCCATTGTATCAGTTGATGAACCTGTTTCAGCCAGACTCTCCTAATTTTTATGGTGATGTAGGTCAAGTTAAAGTAGCAGCGAGGAGGGACTGCACAAGCAAGGACAGTGATCGTCTCAGGCAGCTTTCCCATCAGGTTAACATTAAACTAATATTTTGCTTTTCTAAGCATTATCTGAGGTTATTTAAAAGACACAAACAGCAGCAGGAGACCTTTGTGCTTAATAAAGCCTCATAAAGGTGAAAGGTCGTACTAATAAAAGTCTTATTTTGCTGTGTGTCTTTTGTCATTTCTTGGCTATGCATTCTCAGGTTGCAAATTTTCACAAATTAATGACACTGGACAACAATAAATTTGCTACTAAAGTAAAATTATATTTTTTATAATATGCTGATTTTCAGTCTGAAACTAGACTTAACCCCTTAACTCTCCAAACATAGATCTACGTTGTTACCGCTAGCAGTCTAAATGTAGATCAACGTTTTATTTTTCCTGCCTCGAAATTTCGCACATTTAGCCTGAGATGCCTGGTCAGTATAGAAAGGGTCTTAACACTCGGTGTGCACAGTATTAAAAAAATCTGGGACCACTTAGTACCTTGTGGGAGCACCAGTTCAATTGAGCGCCAGCTAGAGCAAAAAACGTGGCAAACACCAGGGATTCATTGATGTCATGTCATGTATTAACACTCCCCTTTTAAGAGGAAAGTGATGCTGACCATGAGTTTAGTGGCTTTCAGATGAATGTGGCCACAAATGGTCGAGGAAATGTCAATAACCTCAATGATAACCCACGTGCAACATTTGTGCAACATCCTTTCAATTTTGATACCACTGGTAGTGTCATCCTTCCAGAATGTTCTATAACCTATGCCCTAAATAAAGAGAAACAATTCTGGGACATGTGTAATATGTGTTTGGCGGGCTGGGTGGCCGGCTGGTGGCTGGCTGGCCAGCAGCTGGCTGGGTGATTGGCTGTCTCTGTCTCTGTCTATCTCTGTCTCTGTCTATCTGTCTCTGTCTATCTCTGTCTCTGTCTATCTGTCTCTGTCTATCTCTGTCTCTGTCTATCTCTGTCTATCTCTGTCTCTGTCTATCTCTGTCTCTGTCTATCTCTGTCTCTGTCTATCTCTGTCTCTGTCTATCTCTGTCTCTGTCTATCTCTGTCTCTGTCTATCTCTGTCTCTGTCTATCTCTGTCTCTGTCTATCTCTGTCTCTGTCTATCTCTGTCTCTGTCTATCTCTGTCTCTGTCTATCTCTGTCTCTGTCTATCTCTGTCTCTGTCTATCTCTGTCTCTGTCTATCTCTGTCTCTGTCTATCTCTGTCTCTGTCTATCTCTGTCTCTGTCTATCTCTGTCTCTGTCTATCTCTGTCTCACAGGTACACATAAATACCATTATTATTCATACATAGTGTAAATTACCTAGGATAACCCAAAAAAAAATTCAGACAAAGTACTGTACTGTGCTTGTAGATATAAAACGTAATAAGCATAACTGGTAAGTAATATGCATTTTCACTTGTTCAGAAATCAGACGTGACAACTCTGCATCGTGTGTAATATAATAATAATAATAATAATATAATAATAATAATAATATTTTTATTTTGATGTATGTTACAAGTGTACACTGTTATTGGTAGTTACAATTATAAAACTGTAATGCAAGGAGAGCCACTGGCATGCCATGGCATTAGGGGCAGTTTATTCTAAAGACTTATTCACTAAGTACGTACTTAATGCTAGAGAAATTGATTGAGTTTATTCTAGTTCTGTATTATTTTAAATTACAATATGATTATACATACTATTAAAAGACAATACAAGAGAAATTGGTTGAGTTTAATCTAGTTGTATATTTTATTTCAAGTTACAATTTGTTGATGCTATACTAGTATAATAACAATACTTGAAAAAATTATTGAGTTTCTTCTAGTTATATATTTTATTTCAAATTAACAAAATGATGATACTATAATATTTTAAATGACAATATGATGATATGAAATTGCAACAAGTGTTAAGGAGGATGACATATAAAATTGAGATTATCTTAAGTAAAATAACATTGGGTTTAAAAGTTTGTTACAGTATGAGTATTTAGTATAGGGTGAGTAGGTGATTTTTGAGAAGAGTCTTGAATTGATTTTCCGACAAGGTTAACTTAATATTTACTGGTAATGAATTCCAGATTCTGGGGCCCTTTATGTGCATAGAATTTTTACATTGGTTAGTATGGACTCGGGGTATGTCAAATAGTGATCTGTGTCTTGTGTCATGGTCGTGGGACCTATTAAAGTTGTTGAGGAGAATTTTGAGCGGAGAGTTGATATTAGCATGTAGAGTTTTATGTATGTAGAAGGCACATGAATAGGTATGAATATTTTTTATGGTGAGTAGTTTTAAGGTTCTGAATATAGGTGGAGTATGCTGTCTAGAGTGGGAATTTGTTATCATCCTGACTGCAGCCTTTTGCTGGGTTATGAGTGGTCTAAGGTGATTTAATGTTGTTGAGCCCCATGCACAGATTCCATAGGTGAGATAAGGGTAGATAAGAGAATGATATAGTGCAATGAGAGCTGGTTGTGGCACATAATAACGTATCTTAGATAATATACCTACTGTCTTTGAGATTTTCTTGGAAATTTGTTGTATGTGTGTTTGGAATTTAAGACTACTGTCAAGGTGGATTCCTAGGAATTTTCCCTCTGTGAGTCTTGTGATGGGTGAACCATTTAGCGTTATGTTAAGTGGAACATTTGTAGCTTTGTTTCCAAACTGAATGAAGTAGGTCTTGTCCGTATTGAGAGTAAGCTTATTTGTTGTCATCCATCTTGATATTTTCTGGCCTCAAATTCCAGACTCATATACAACAAATCTCCAAGAAAGTCTCAAAGACCGTGGGAATACTATCCAAGGTACGGTACTATGTTCCACAACCAGCTCTCCTTACCCTATATCACTCACTCATTTACCCCTACCTCACCTATGGAATCTGCGCATGGGGCTCTACACCAATAACTCATCTCAGACCACTAATAACACAACAAAAGGCAGCAGTTAGAATGATAACAAATTCTCATTCCAGGCAACATACTCCACCAATATTCAAAAACCTAAACTTACTCACCATACAAGACATCCATACTTTTTACTGTGCCTATTACATACATAGAACACTCTATGCAAATATTAACCCACCACTCAAACTTCTCCTTACCAATTTTAACAGGACACATGACCATTACACTAGACACAGATCACTCCTCGATGTTCCTGTGTCCATCTAACACTATGTAAAAACTCAATGCATATAAAAGGCACGAAAATTTGGAATTCATTACCTGTCATTGCCAAAGAAACCCTACCTGTACCCCAATTCAAAACGATGCTAAAAAAAAACCCTTCTCACCCAAAGCTAATTGCTCAATATCAAACATTCCCAGCAAAGTAGAATAATCAAACGTAAAAACCTGACTAATCAATTGAATGTAAAACCTGTTATGAATATTACATACTTAGCTAATTATTTCCACAACACTTACATTATAATGACCACGTAAACTAACTTCAATGCAATTAATTGTTCTAAATTGTTATCTCACTCAATTAGTTGCATTGCTACAATTAATTGATATGTTCAACTTATCTTCAAACTTTATAACTTAGATATGCAACTTTACTTATTTTATAAATTATCAACCATAACTTTTTACCATGTAGTCTAGAATTAAGTAGTCCTAAGAATGCCCGCAATGCACAGCATATTAGGAGCTTTTGGCATGTACATCTCATTAATAACTAAGTAATAATAATAATAATATTTTATAATAATATTTTTATTTGGACATGATACAAAGAATTACATTTGGGTTTTGAGATTACATGAGGTGTACATGCCAAAAGCCCCTAGTATGCAGGGCATTTTGGGCAGACTTAAAATTAACTTAAAACTAAATTGTAAGAATTTTTGTAGATAGTATACAATGAGTAAAGGTGAGTATTTAAGCTATGAAATTTGAACATAGTTTAGACATGACATTTTTTAAACAGTTTTGTACTTTTGTCTTCATTATAAAATTAATTAAATCAGATTAAACAAATTAAAGCAATAATAATAATAAAATAATAAAAAGTTATGGTTGATAATTTATAAAATAAGTAAAGTTGCATATCTAAGTTATAAAGTTTGAATATAAGTTGAACATATCAATTA
>WNWK01054787.1:0-11452 GCA_009830355.1 Cherax destructor
TCATACCATTTACATTAATAGTTATACATTTGAAAACAACAATGAAGGTTTACCTTTCGACCTTGATGCATGCGTCACTTCAGTTTTCCTGTGCCTCCTGCTCTGTTTACACATTTCCCACCCTTGGCACCTTCCTTAAATTTTATCCCTCCCTTTCCCCTCTTTGACGCATCCACCAAGGGCTTTTTGCATGATCTCTGCGCAGGTGTTAATACATCCTCTCCATCTGATGATGCTACTGATCTCTTTCGGGATTCCCGACACTTCCATACCTTGACCACTTCTTGCTCATGCACTTCCACACACCCGTCTCACATACTAAACCTTGTTTCCTCGTTCCATCCCTTCCATTTCAATCCCTAGTTCATTGTCTTCCCCCAAGACTTCTCCTGCAGCCGTACTTAACTCAGGCAAGGTCTCGGCTATGAGGCTCTCCAATACCCCTTCCAAAGACATATTAGGGCTGGCTTCCCCTGTACCCTCCTCCTCTTCTGCTGTTCTCTTGCTCCTCTGTAGCTATCGTTGGGAGTGTTTGACATGTCCCTGCGCTGCCCTCCACTATCTCACTCCATGACCGGGTAGTTGACTCCTGCCCCATCGTAGTCGTTTCCTGTCCTTCTGTCCTGCTGGTCGATTGAGCCCCTCCTCAAATCGTTGCTGCCTCTCTTTGGACAATTTGCTGCTACATGTTCAAATGCCCCATGTACGGCACGTCCGCTGTTGACCCACGTACGTTACGTACACCTGTGTCCTTAACTCAGGCATTACTCGTATGATGGTATAGGTCGCCTGATGGACATCTTCAAGGAATAAGACCCCTCCATGAGTCCTTCAAAGGGTCCCTCATGCCACTTTCCCACATTTGCAGCATGTACAATCCCATTTTCCCTTTGAAGACTTCCATTAGATCCACTGGATCCGCCTCGAATGGTACGTTTCTCACCCTTATCCACGTATAGGACCGGGAGACATCTCTCAACCGCACCTCCATACTTGAGTTAACTGCATATACTTGGTCTTGATACTTGTCTACCAACCTTTCATACTGCTGTGTTGACGACAGTTTCACGAATACCCTGGTTAGTCCATTTAAGGCTACACCATATAGGTCACCTATGTCAATCTTGTATGTATCCTTCAACACCATAGGTAGGATTGTACCGGCTGTGGACGGGTGCAACACGCCCTTTACAATTTCAATACAGACAGTGTTGACGCGACGTCTGGCAGCTGCCGCCATGTTGAAGAAAATAAAGTTTCGTCTCGGCACCACCAGGAGGCAGAGCACCAACGACCGCCCAGTATGGTTGCTGGACGAGGCCTTTTTCTCTAAACATTTAGTAGAAATCTTCCATGCCACAAGCACTGCAAAAATCCCGATCAATTGTATATCCTGAGGGGTGAGGTCAACACCACCATCAACACTCATGATTGGTGCTGTAACAACCATTCAAAGTCTCCTCTGCTCCAGTAATGCTGCAGAGTTGCGACAAGTACATGGTGAAGAAGGAACTTAGGTAAGTTTTCCCTGAGGACGCACCGGATATGAACGTAGCTGACAACTGAGTGTGGGATCCTGGTTTGACCCTGGCCAACGTGTTCATCAAGTGTAATCTTCTCTTGCGTTGTGCGTTAAAAAGTATTCCTATGAGGGACTGAAGGTTACAGGGATAACCAAGTCTACACTAGTGATCTACACTAAATGACAGAGATAATACCCTCAGGTGTAGCAATGTACACACTATTATTTAGGTCTATATTGAAAATTGCTGAAGAAAACAAGTATGTCGGTCAGTATTTAAAACTATTATGTTGATATTCATAATAAAAGGTTCACATCATTAATTTATACAACTGTTGCTTACCTGAAATATTAATTTAAAAGTAATAAAAATATAAGAAATAGAACAAGGATAAATAAAATATTTTTCTTCGAAGGCTCTTGATCCAAGAAATTAGATGTATTCATCTTTCTTGAATCAAAACAAGATTACCTCTCATTCTTCTTCCTGAGGTATTGCAACATTGTGATGAAAGCTAAAAGTTCATAATTTATATAACACTATAATAATAATGTTTATTTCTACAAGAACAACAGAAAGTCCCTTGTTATGCAGAGCATTTCGGACAAATTAGATCAATTTTGTCCCAGGTTGCGACCCACACCAGTCCACTAACACCCAGGTACCTATTTTACTAATGGGTGAATAGAGACAACAGATGTCTTAAGGAACACTTCCTAATGTTTCCACCCGTACCGGGGATCGATCCCCAGACCTCACTGTGTGAGCTGAGTGCGCAAGCAATCGAACTACGAGACACAGTATTCATAACACAAAAATATATAAGCAGTCATAGCATCCAAGGCCGCAGTCAATTATTCATTACAAGTCAAGTACCTTCAGTGCATGTACAAACAAAAATGCAATTAATTTTTAAAGGGGTGAACGGGTAAGCCAGTGGAAGGCCTCGGTCAGATAACCAAGTTCCAGTGATGGGTCATTATATGACTAAGTCCTGCGTCAGGAAACATTTGTCCTGTTTCCTGACAAATCTTACCCAAGTGTATATATTTTTTTCTATTAAATCTCGTATCAGGAGATACCGTTATTTCCTGACGAATAAATACCACAGCGAAATATATGATAATCCTCTCTGTTACCTGACAATGGTGATAACAGCCAGGGCGTCCTGCAGCAACACTCTTACAACACAATATTAATATCAAAACAACTCATCATTCCTCAGTGTGTGTGTGTGTGTGTGACTGCTCCTTGTAAATAAAGCATTACCACATGTGTGTGTGTACTCACCTAATTGTGGTTGTAGGGGTCGAGACTCAGCTCCTGGCCCCGCCTCTTCACTGATCGCTACTGGGTCCCCTCTCTCCCTGCTCCATGAGCTTTATCATACCTCGTCTTAAAGCTATGTATGGTTCCTGCCTCTACTACATCACTTGCTAGACTATTCCACTTCCTGACAACTCTATGGCTGAAGAAATACTTCCTAACATCCCTTTGACTCATTTGAGTCTTCAGCTTCCAATTGTGACCCCTTGTTTCTGTGTCCCCTCTCTGGAACATCCTGTCTCTATCCACCTTGAGTATTCCACGCAGTATTTTGTATGTCGTTATCATGTCTCCCCTAACCCTCCTGTCCTCCAGTGTTGTCAGGCCGATTTCCCTTAACCTTTCTTCGTAGGGCATTCCCCTTAGTTCTGGAACTAACCTTGTCGCAAACCTTTGCACGTTCTCTAATTTCTTGACGTGCTTGACCAGGTATATGTGTGTGTGTGTACTCACCTAGTTTTGGTTGCAGGGGTCGAGTCATAGCTCCTGGCCCCGCCTCTTCACTGATCGCTACTGGGTTCCCTCTCTCCCTGCTCCATGAGCTTTATCATACCTCTTCTTAAAGCTATGAATGGATCCTGCCTCCACTACATCGCTTCCCAAACTATTCCACTTCCTGACAACTCTGTGACTGAGGAAATACTTCCTAACATCCCTGTGATTCTGAGTCTTCAACTTCCAACTGTATTCCCTTGTTGCTGTGTCCCATCTCTGGAACATTCTGTCTATCAAAACTTTGGGGCCCAGTCTCTGGACCCATTATGTACCTCTGTAATCTGTAAATACCTTTGTAACTTGTCATGATTGTGACCAGATCTACCTGAGTTCATTACCTTTGTAACTTGCTCAGCTATCAAAAATTTGGGGCCCAGTCCCTGGACCCATTATGTACCTCTGTAATCTTTTGACTACCACCCACAGGATGGGTATGTTGTGCATAATAAAGATATCAAACTAACTAAACCTCAGTACTTGGCGTTCATATTATTGATACCACTATTATTATTTCTGACAATTTTATATTCATGGAGAAGCGCTAGATCCGCAAGGGTCAGGCAATACCTGGGACAAGGTTAGCAAACCTATGACATGCAAGATTTTTTTTTTTTTGCACGATGCAGTCAATGCTGTCCCATTGCTTTTACCAGACCATATATGCTGTATCCCCACCTGTAGACCCCCCTCCACTCTCCCACACAATACATATATATTTATTTATTTATTTTGACAAGCTAACAATAAGAGATATGAATTACCTCAGCGTACTGATATAATGTACAAAATCCAGACATATTACTTTGATAACTAGTTGTATAAACTTAGAGAGAAACACCCACTCTCCAAGGCTTCCATATCCACACTGACTGTATAAGAGGGCTTTTACTTCAGGTACCCCTGTGGTTTAGCGCTTCTATTTGATTATAATAATAATAATTTACTTCAGGTTACTGGCTTAGCAGGGAGGACTTTCTCACCCCCGCACCAACACACAAAAAAGCCTATGCAAGCTAGGGTCGTTAACTATGACTGTATGGTGTAAATACGACAATTAATATAATACAACAGGTTATAGTTAATTTGCGTTTATATTATTTGCTTGTTAACTAGGTTTAAATCATATCTACTACACGAGGGTCATTAAGGTAACTTGTTACCTGTTCACCACCAGTCAAGAATACTTTAATACCTAAGATAGGTGGTGAGTGTGGGTTCCAATGTTCACATTAGATTATAATAATATACGTTATTAAAATTATTATACCAAACGTTTCCTCATGATGAAAGTAATAGTAAAATAGTAATGTGTAGGTCTCTTTAGGGTAGATGGGATTGTAGGGAGGGGGGGTCAAGTTTTTATGGTTTTCCATTGTGTTATTAAATACATAACGTGTTTGTGCGTTTTGGCAGTAAGTAACGTACGAGGTGCCTAAATATGTAAGTTATATATTGTTAAGTGCTTATTGTCAGAACGATGCATTGTATGTTTTTCCATAGTTTGCGGATGTTTGTACGTTCGGTTGTTGGTTTGTATTGCAATAATCATATTTGATATAAGGTGCCATATTGATGTATTTTGTGTGTTTACATTAAATATAATAAGAAAAAAATGCTCATGATTGTTATGGGAATAGGCACATTTAATGTGCAGATTTATTCTAGGGTAGGTGAGGGTGAAGGAGGGGGTCATTTTTTTATAATTATCGATTCATTCGCCACCCAGCTCTCGTGAGAGAAGGGTGTGCTACTCTGGTCTCTGGCCCCTGGTGGAGACTGTGAGCAACTTTATTTTCACTGTCATGGCGGCGGTGGGCAGACGCCGCATCAACACCGTCTGCATAGACATGGTTACAGGAGTAATCCAACCTGCTGTGGCGGCTACAGTAATACCTACTATTCTTCGTGATATATACAACATTGATATGGAGGAACTGTATGGAGTGGCACTAAATGGCATGAACAGGATCTTTGTGAAGTTGTTAACGGCTGCAGCATATGAGACATTGGTAGAGCGACATCAGGACAACGTCTACACGGTCAATGCGACATTGCAGGTGCGATTAAAGGATGTGTCCGCACCTACACATGGGTAAAGGTAAGAATGTGCCTTTTGAGGCAGATCAAATGGATGTGGGACGTGTCTTCAGCGAGTATGGGACAGTACATCTGGCAACGGCAGGAAAGTGGAGTGTGGGACCCATGGAGGGTCTTCCTGAGGGATCTTTCACCTTAAAGATGTCGTTACGGAGGCCCATTCCATCTTACATCATTATGGCTGGAGTTTCGCATATGTACGTGACTTACGCAGGACAAAGGAGGACGTGCAGGATATGTGGGAATTTTGATCATGTAGCAGGTTGTTTGCGGAGAGGTGCTCAACGAACCGCTGAATGCAAGATCCCGACAGAACCACAGGGAAAGTATGAGGGGACGGCTGGTGATGAGGGACAGCAGCAAAGGACCAGGAGCTGGAGTGAAATAGTGGAGGGTGTGGCGAACCGTGCCACCCATCAGAGCCTACTTTGGAGAGAGGTGAATGAAAAGGAGGTTGAGGAAGTACCGGATAGAGGAAGGCATGGATGTGCCTCTGGTGGAAGTGATTCAGGGATTACTGGATGATCCATTACAGGTGTTGCATGTTGGGGATGGGGCAGATTTTGGAGGAGGCACGAGTTGGGATTGACTCGGGGCAGGAGAGTCCTGAGTGCAGCATTGGTGCGTGAGTGCCAATGTGGAGGTGCATCAGAGTGATAGTGGGGACATGATGGATGTGGGAGCGGGTCGGGAAGCGATCTGGCACGGTCGAAGATCATGATGATATCTTGACACCGGCCCAGAGGGTCACGAAGAAGCCTTTTGGTGGAAGTGAAGGGGAATGACAGGGGAGGGAGTTGGCAAGAGATGATGGTAAGGAGCTGCTATGGGCAAAAGTGTGGGCAAGGGGGTGGTAAGGAAGGATAATGTCCAGTCCCGTGCAGAGGTGAAAGGTAAACCCACTCATTTATATTCCAGTGTCTAACTATAATGTTAATGGGTTGAGGGCAGAGGTCAAGCGACGGTGGGTAGAGGGAACTTTGAGACGGTATGGTGTGCAAGTGGGGTTCCTACAGAGCACAATTATAGATGTGGACGTGAATTATGTTTGCAGGGATATGAGGTGTATGCAGGGTCTTCAGGGAAATTAAAAGGGGTGTGGCAGTGGTCATTAGCACGTCAAGCCCCTTTGTTCTCGACGGGGAGGAGGGTGGGGGGCAGGGTGGTAAGGGTGGGGGGGAAATTTGGGGGGGGGTGAAGGTTTGTTTCGTAGGGGTTTATTCCCGCCGGAGGCTTCTCGAAAGTGAAAATTATTTTAAACGATTACATGGTGGGGGCATTGGGAGGTTTGCCGGGAGTGGCAATATTGGGAGGGATTTTAATAGGTAATAGAAAAAGGGATGTGGAACCTGGGGGGAGCGGGTTGTGAGTTGGGGGCGTTGAGGGATTTATTGAGTAGTGCAGGTTTTAGGGACGTAGTGGGGGGGGGGTTTTTGTGGAGTATACTTTTGTTAGGAAGGGATATGGGCGCGTTTGGATAGGGGTATATGTGAGGGGAGGGTGGTTGTAGGGGAGGGTAGACTTTTGATGGGGATTCTGGATCATGGGGGTGTTCTGGCAGATGTGAGTTGGGAAGGGAGGGTTGGTATCAAGTTATTGGAAGCTGAATGGTAGATTATTGACTGGAAAGGGTAGGGGGATGATTTGGAGGTGGTGGGGGTCATTTGGGAGGGGAGAGGATAATGATTTGGTGGAATGGGGGGGGAAGCTGTGCGAAAATAGGAATTAAAATATTATCAGAACCCGGGGGGGCGGGGAGGAGGTGTGCTGGAGGTATGGTCTACAAAAGTATCTTGAGGGTTGAAGGTTGTTATGAGCGTGGAGGGGCAGGTGACGGATGAGATTCGGGGTTTGAAAAGAAAGAAGGGATTTGCAAAATGAGAGGTTTGAGCGTGCAGAGGAAAGGGAAATGGATGATGTTTTATGGGGGACGGGACCATCGCGGAGGGGGCAGGTGTGGGGGGGCGGAGAGGCTATGACGATAGACTACCTGGATGTGGAGGAGGATTTGGAAGGATTCAATAGGGGTCAACGTTTAGGGGACTGGGCGAGGGAGTTTACGAGATAAGGGTTAGGCGTTTTTTGGGAGAAGGGGGGGGCAGGAGGAAGGTGGTTGTAGAGGAGGGTGGTAGGGGTTTTGGGGGAAAAAAGGACGGGGTTGTGTCTGGAGGGGAGAAATAACAGGGAGGAGGGGGGGCGGTGAATGGAAAGGGGAGTGGGGGAAAGGCGCCTGGATGGATGGTATGGTGAATGAATTTTTTTAGGGTACATTGGGATGGTTGAAGGAATGTATGGTGGCCTTGTTAATTGTATGAAAGAAAGGGGTAGAATGGGGAGGGGCAAGGGGGTGGTAGTATTAGTTAACAAGAGAATCAGGGAACATGGTGCAGAATTATAGACCTCTGGTAATGATGAATGAGATTATAAAATCTTTGCAAAGGTTTTGGGGAACAGATTGAAGAGAGTATTGCAGAAGGTGATAAAAAGGGAAGGACAAAATTTTCAGGTAGGTGTATGATTGAGGGGCATGAACGATCAAGGGTTTATAGAGGGGCTGGGGGTGGAGTATTAGCGTTGGACTGGAAGGGGGCAAGGGGTAGGTGGGGAGGGATTGGGATGCAATCATGAGGGGAAAAAGGGGTTTGGTGGGAGGAGGTTAGGGGTAGAGACGGGTATTCGGGGTACCGTGCGCGTGCAGGTGGGAATGGGAAATTGGGAAGGGTGGTCGTGGATAGGGGTTTGCACAAGGGGGTGTCCATTATCCCAAAATATTGTTCGGCCGGGATGCAAGATCCCTTTTTCAGGATGATTGTGAAGAATGTGGGGGGGGGGTGGGATACAGGGAGGGAGGGGAGGAAAGTATAATGGGGACGGAAAACACGGGGGTGGGTGAGAAAAAGGGAAAAGGGGGTTTAAGATTTTGAGGGGGCCCCCAAGGGGGGCAGCACGGGTATGAGAATTAATGGGGCAAATTGCTTTTTTTGGGGGTAGGGGGGTGGATTGGAGGTAGATTGGCTGAGAGATATGGGTGGATTATTGTGGATAGTCTGAAAATTTGTGGATTAATGATATGGGTGACAGAGGAGGAGGGTGAACTCTGGGAGGGGTGGTGCAACTAGCGCTAGATAGGGGTTACGAGTTGGAGGGGGGGGGTTTTTTCCCTTCATCAAAAGGGGATAGCGGTGAACGTGTTGGGGCTACAGTAGACCGTGGGGGCGTGGCAGTGGTTTTCCCCCTGAGGAGGGTGTGAGAGGGTTGGGGGAGGGTTTTTGGACATTTGGGCTTTGGAAACACTGGTTGAGGGGAAAGGGGTGGTTAGGAAGAGAGTGGAGTTAGGGGGGGGGGGGAAAGGGGGGTTTAGTGGTTTTTTTTGAAAAAGGGGAAGGTGCGGCTGGGAGGCACTGAGGGCTAATTTTGGGGGGGGTGGGGGAGGGGCAGATGGTGGGGGGGGTTTTTTGGGGACGTGTTGGGAATATTGCGGAATTTGGTGATTTGAGGAGGGTGCAAGAAGTGAAGGCTAGTGTTTTGGAGGTCGCGTGTGGGGGGGAAAGGTGGGGGTTGGGGGTGGCTGAATACCCCTATGTATGATTGGGGATTGATCTGGAGGGGGTTAAAGGTATGAGGATTAGGGCTGGGGATAAGGGGGAATTAAGTATAGGTTTCACATGGGGATGGTGGCAGGTAAGGCAATTGGATGGGATTGTTCAAGATGGGTGGTAAAAAGGGGTCGCAAGAAAAAAGGGTGCAAGCATATTTTTTGTGGGGCTGGGGTGGTGAGAGAATGGATAGGCAGGGTGTTGAGGAAAAAAGGGGGGGGGGGATTTCAGTACTGAGGGTATGGATGGAAAACGAGGGGGGGGGGATAAAAAGCAGGGGTTTTTGGATTTTTGGTTTTTTGGGATGTCCTGGGGACTGAGGGGGGCAGGGGGGGGGGAAAGGATTAGAGCTAGGGGGGGGAAATGTATAGGAGAAACAGGGGGAAGGGGGAAAAAAGGGGGTCTGCATTTTCTGATGAAAAAGGAAAGGGTTTTTTCGGGATGTTTTTAGACGTAGGGGGGGGTTGGGTGGTAGGAGGGTAAGCTCATCCTGGTTGGGGTGAGCGTGAATTTTTGGGGTGTGTATTAGGGGGTAGTTCTAGGTGGGGGAGGGTGTGTCTGTTGGGTCATAGTGGGAGGGGGGGGAATTTAATTTAAAGGGGTTTTTTTGCGGTTGTGGGGTATGGGGTTTAGGGTATGTGTGCATGGGGGGGGGTTGGGTGACTAATGACGCAGGGGGTGGTTTTTGGGGGGAAGGGTTTTGATTATGGGGGGTTAATTTTTTTAAGGGGTTTAGTGGGTTTACTGACGGTTTTTTCGGGGAGGCATGGGTCTGGAGTATGAGTTTTGGGGGGTTTTGTAGGGGTTAAAGATCAAAAAAAAGGGTTTACATTGTAATTAATATTGTGCTTTTGTGTACGCATACTGAAAAGAAAAAAGTTTTTCCCTTTTCGTGTTATTTTTTTTTGTGGGTATTTTTGGGGTTTCTTGTAAAAAAACCCCGTGTTTGGTAATATTAAAACTTTTAATTGTTCCCCGGAAAAAAAATTGTAAGTTAAAGTTTAATGAATGGTGGGACTATTCGTATAGGGGTTAGGTTAGATATATTTTTAGTATGATGTATGATATTACCTTGTTCAGAACAACCATTTTATAAATGTTCATGTTGGGAAAAAGGGGGACATTATCAGTTACGCCTTGTTTGGGGTTAACTATAAATTTTTTGTTTTTTTTTTAATATGATGTTCTGACAGGTTTTTAATGTAGTGGGGGGGGGGGGTTCCTTATAAGAGAAGGAATAAGGTACAGGGTTTAGGGCCTGCTTTAGTTTTATGTGTTTGGTAGAAAATTTGCATGTGACAAAGATGCACCCTTGTTACAAAGGGTATTGGTTTGTTTCAAGGGATTTTGGCATTATATATAAGTTATGCTATTTTTATGTCCCCATAAGGTTGTAAGTCATATAGGGGAAGGGAAAATTGGGGTCTTGTTTCTAGTGTTGCGGTATTTGGCATCTAATGGGTGGCATTTTTTTTTTGATGTTCACATTGTAGTAAAAATTTTTTAAATTAAAAAAAATTAAAAAAAATTTATGTCACAAGAATACACGATTTGTTGAAAAAAAAGTTTATTTGAGCTTGTTATTTGTATCAGCTATAATGTGGGGGAAAAAAAATTTTAAAACAACTGAAAAAACAAAAATTGGTGGAGAAATAACATAGCAGCCACCATGTTTTTTGTAATACTTTTAGGGGGGGTGCATAGTAAAGTTTGAAAACAGTCGTCAATATTCTTATGGGGTTACTAGTTTCTTGTTAGTTCATTGTGTATTTCATCATTGCACAAAAAGTATGTCTTATGGGGAAAAGAATCGTTTTTTTTTTGTATATCAAAATTTATGTATCATGTATGTTAAGTTTTTTAAAAAAAAAAAAAAGTAAAAGATTATGATGCTAAATAAATTACGTGTTGTTCTTACTGGCAGTTAAAAGTTCATGATGCCAATGATATTTTTAATATTGTTTATGCTTTATTCTCAGTATGTTGCATTGTATTTGGGGGTTTATTGTATTCTCCTTTTACTTGGAATTTTGAAGCCGGGGGTTCATGTGTATTTATACACATTGTTTTTGTATTATTAAAATATCCTGTACTTTTATAAGGTCATATTGTTTTGTGTGTATGTATAATGTCTTTTAAATAAAATATAAAAAAAAAAAACCCAAGAGTTAAATTTAATTAGTCAAAAAAAATGACAAATACCATGAAACAGGTCTGTCATATGAACCCCCCCTTCCAGTCCATTCCATTTAAAAAAAAAAATAACGTCATTTGATAACAAATTATTTTAAAATTTAAAATGCTGAAATAATAAAATTATTAAGAAAAATTCCCTTCCTTCACTCACCAACACTCCCAAAAAAAAATCTCCAGCATATTTCTTACATTTTTGATACACAAACACAGCACACGCTT
>WNWK01054788.1:0-11452 GCA_009830355.1 Cherax destructor
AAAACTTCCTTGACTGCTCCATGAAAATATATAGACATACCTAATTATCTAGCTGTAATTGTCTTCCTCGCAGTACTGTCCTTGTCCTTGCCACTTCTCGTAACATTCATTGATCTCTTCTTTCCTAACAGTGTCGAGCACAGCCTGTGCTTCTGCTTAAATCCCTCCATTTTGTTAAACGCCACCCCATAAGTGCCATTTTTGTTTTTGTGAAGATAAGTCACAATGGTCTGGTAGGGAGGGTGGAGGATGACTCGCCTCATGTTCATATTTTTAGTCAAAATGTTTTGACATGACCCATTAGAAATTCCCACAACACTCGCAATGTCCTGCAGATGTTCCCGACGATCTTCGTGATCAGCCGTCCTCATATTTTTAAATGTTGACATCTGTTTTTGACATTAATGGACGAGAAAACCATTCAAAACAGTGTCCGACCCATTGACTCATCGTCAAAAGCTTGCTAAGGTATTCTGCATTTCACTAGCCGTTTTAGTGAGCTGGAAACAGAATTTCACACACACACACACACACACACACACACACACACACACACACACACACACACACACACACACACACACACACACACACACACACACACACAAACACGCTGTTCTTTCTTTTAAAGATTCCATTCTGTTACAAATCATAATCGCAACAACACACTTACAACACGACGATAAATGTCCGTTTAACGTCACTGAATGACTCACCGCACTGAAACACCAGAAGCTAGTTAATAATAATAATAATAATAATATTTTATTTCATCATGATTCATGTTTGTATAAAGGAATATAATAGTTGGGTGTACATGCCAAAAGCCACTTTATATGCGAAGCATTTCGGGCAAACTTAAACTAACGTAAGATTAATAAGGCAATAACAGTACATATGGTCATTAGATGAGTTTTTTTTTTTTTACATTTTATTAGTTTCCAATAAATATACATTTACAGTTCATAAATATGCAATAATTACATGTTACAAAATAGTACAACAGCAATTTTCTTAGATTAAGCAGTGAATATATCAGAAAACTATACCCATAAACTATTTACCTCTACAACCAGTGAACTCCTGTCCCCTTTTCCCTTATAAGTAAATACAGAGTCCACAAATAACATAAGCCCAAATAATGAAATACAGAGTCCACCATAACATTGGCTCTAGTCCTAAGAATATGCAGTGAAGACTTCAAATACAATTTACAGTGAGCACAAAATAAAATAGATAACATTAACTGTTCATAGATACCTTCAGACCTCGGTACTTATATTACTCTCACCTTACCCTCTCACACGTCCCATGTATACTCTACCACATCATACTCTATTACATATACAAAGCGTGTTATTTATAACACAAAAACTTCACCACCATTAGAACACCTAGTCTTGTTTCTATTGTTACACAAAACGTGTTCTTGTACAAAATAAGTAGGAACCCCAACATAGGGTGAAAGACAAATAAACAAAAGTTTTTACAAGAATCACACTGTTACACACTCTATAAAATGGCCCAAACATTATACAATTCAGCCGATAGTGTCCACCACCGTAAGAACTGTATGAAAACAGTGGTGAAAACCAAAAGACTTATGGTTATGATTTTTTCCACTACAACCTTGCCACCGACGGGTGTTCTTATATCCTTGAATATCCTACCACACAAGGTTTCCAGACTCCTGAACTCCACGGAAACTACTACTCTTGTTTCAGTACCATATCTGTACAGAATATAATTCAAAACACCCATACCACTGTCACTACCACTCACACCATACCATACCACACCATGCCCCCAGCACCAGAGGATCCAGCCAAACCCCTGAAAAACCATATACTCCCCTTCCCCTACAAGTACTCCAACCTCACATTCACACCACCACACAAATATCCACGTCCAACACACTATTAATCTAGACAGTCACTCTGTCCCCCAACTGTGATGTCATCCGTCCCCCGTCCCCAAAGGAAAACCTCCCCCTATCTACCTATGCCACTCCACCACACCACACCTACCCAAAGCTCCACCAGCGCGTCTGTCAAGCCCTTTCAAGACCTTATCTGCCTCCCAATAAACCCTGCACACTCAAGTTCCTGTACCCCTCTGAAAAGATCGAGTCCCACTCCCTCCCATATATCAAACGATTCCTGCACTTAGTGCGATATATACGGGCCGCCACAGCCCCCATCCTTTCCACAACACTTAAACACTTAAACTTAAACGACATGCACACAAAGTCCACCATACTGTACAGTAATCCCTTTTTATCCCTATGTCTAACCCCACCCAAATCCAAGTAAATAGCCCGTAACAAAGGGATACCTCCTCCCCAAACCCCGTAACACCCCCATCCACCTACGAACCCCATCCAAAGTTTCACAAAAATATACCACATGCAGAGCCGACTCCGGCCAGCCACACTTCTGACACTTCCCATCTTTCGCCAATCTCATACGGAATAAATTCTCCCGTGACGCCACTGCCCCATGTAAAAAACGAAACATCAGCTCCTGGTCCCTCGCCGGCAACCGCAGATCCCAGAACCCCTTCCATATCCCCTTCCAGTCATAGACCGGATAAATCGCCTTCCCTTCCGCTGCCTCCTCCCCAGCACCAAACCTCATTATAACTGCAACGCTCAACCTTTGAGGCTCACGTATAACCAACAAGCACCGTAGCCAATCTCTGCATTGCCCCAGTTCCCTCGCACCCCACCACTCACCCACCTCCCGCAGCACCCCTTCCACCCCAGCCTCACCTCTCCCCCAACCCTCCCCTCCTTACCACACAACGTTTCACATACATACACAACAATCTCCTTTCCAGCCATATCAAACCCAAACCACCTGAAATTACTCTCTTCCAAACTATCTCCTTCCTGAGCCAGTGCCTACCATGTGCCCAAATGAACTTAAAAACCCTACTCTCCAATTCTTTCACATCCCAACTTAATAAGGGATAAATGTTGGCAATATACCATATCTTACTATATATCATGTTATTAACCGCTATGACCCTCTGACGCAGCATTAGCTCTCCCACCCGCCAACTATTCAACCGCTCCGTCGCACTTTTAAACACATTCATCGAATTCACCTCTCTCGCCTCATCCCTGTTCCTCATGTAAACAATACCACATATTTTCACCCTGTCCACAATTTTCCACCCATACCTACTACCCAACCCACCCCCACCCAAGCGCCTACCTCCAACAATGTGGATTTAGCTCCATTAACCCTCATGCCAGTAGCACTGCAGAATAACTTGATGCAAACTCCTATATTTACCAGCCCCGCCTCTTGACACACTAACACCGTGGTGTCATCTACATATCCCACCACTTTTCTGATCCCTTTATCCCTTCCCCCCAACCCCTTTCTCATCCCCCACTAATCTGTAAAACGGGTCCTGTAGGCAAGCAAAAAGTATCTGCGACAGGGGACAACCCTGTCGCAGACCCCTTTCCATTCTAATCACCCCTCCCAACCTACCATTTATTTGCACCCTCACACTTGCCTCTGCATATAACGCCCTCATCCAATCCAGCACTTCCAATCCAAACCCCTGCCTTTCCATTATTCCAAACATACTCTCACGCTCCACACTATCATATGCTCCCTTCCAATCCAGCGCAAGTATTCCTCCCTCAACCTCTCTATCTATGAATTCTTTAATACGTTCATGTCCCTCCCCCACACCCCTTCCCGGTATCCCCCTGTCCCTCCTCTATCACCCCCTAACACTCTTTTAATCTATTACCTAAAATCTTAGCATATATTTTATAATCCGTATTCATAAGGACTAAAGGTCTATAATTCTCTAAAGTTTCCCTTCCTTCCCTTCCTAACTAATACCATTACCCCTATACCCATGTCCCTCCCCATTACACCTGTTGTTTTCATACCATTCATCACACCTACCATACAATCCTTTATAATGTCCCAATTCTCCTTATAAAATTCATTTGCCAAACCATCCATTCCAGGAGCCTTGCCCTTACTTAACCCATCCACTGCCTCCCACACTTCCCTCTCACTGATCGTGCCCCCAATCCCTCCCGATCTTCCCTACTCAACCTCTCCCTAATCCTTCCCAATAAAATGCTCCTTTCCTCCATACCCCCCACTACTCATGTGCCTTGCAAACCACTTATCAGCATACACATTCATTCCTTCCTTGAAGTTATCCTCATACCCTTCACATAATTCTTCATGTTTTCATCCACTTCCAGATACTCCAATGACATTCTATCCCTTCTCTGTTTACACTTCCCCAAAACATATTGGGAGGGCTTATCCCCCCACAACACATCATCCATTCCTGCTTTCATTCTGCATGCTCCAAACCTCTCATTCTGCAAATTCATCAACCTATCTTTCAACGCCCTTAATTTCCTCTGTCATTCTATGTCCTCCCCGCATATAACAGTCTTTCAAGAGGCCCTCAATGTAATTTTTGTAAACCATATCTCCATCCTGCTTCTTCCCTTCCCAACCTCTGATAGTAAGCTTGAATGCCAGGCTTCCCTGTACTTACCCACCAATCCACCAAAGCCCTTCCCCTCCATACTTCCCATCCATAACCCACCCCACCAATTCCTAAATTCCTCCCTTTTATCATCACCCTTAATAACTGAACGTTAAATTTTTAAAAAACCTGTACTATTTTGCAACCCCTTCCGACCCCACCTCCACCAACACTCCCCTATGATCTGAGAAACCCACATCCAAATATTTCACCCCCCCCTACTACCACGCCTCCCATTACATAAATCCTGTCTAGGCGAGCCGCATACCCTCTTCTAACAAAAGTAGGCTCAACCGCCCCTCCCACCCCAATCACGTCTTTCAAACCTACCCTCCTAAGTAAGTCCCTTAAGGCTGGTAGAACACAACCACCACCATGAGGCTCCACATCCCTCTCTCTAATTACACAATTAAAATCCCCCCCAACAATCGTTACACTAGGCAAATCTCTACATGCATAAATCATGTAATCCCAAACAAAGTCCACCTTCACCTTCCTTGCCGCTTCTGCCAGCATGTACACCCCTAAAAACAAACCTAACTCCACTCCCCATATACTCTAACCAGTCTACCCCCCACACTCCTCCCAACGCAAAGGTTTGAAAGGGCCTGACACTGCCACCGCCCCTCCCCTTTAATCTACTGGATGAACTTGCAAACACCTTATAGCCATTCAAAAGTAAATCCCCACCACTCCTATAATTGTGTTCCTGTATAAAAGCAACTGTCACACCATACCTTCGCAACGTACACTCCACCCAAACCCTCTTGATTTCATCCCTCAACCCGTTTACATTAAGTGTTAAACACCTGAAATCTATGTCAAGGGTTTGCCCTTAGGCCTCTGTGGAAGTTGTACCCTGACTTCCCTTTACTCAGTTTACCCGTTTGCTTCCCTCCCTTAAAAGTACCCCTCTCTTGCAACAAACCTAGATCTTTTTTAGCAACTTCCACCAAAGGCTTTTTGCAGATCCTCTGCCCCGGTGTCAGCACATCCTCACTGCCTGATGAATTACCAGACCTTTTGCGTGTCTTCTGTATCACTTCCACACTACTTGCATTCTCTGTCTGATGGACCTCCACCTGCACAGCCTCCATAATTAAGTGTTGTTCCTCTAGACTGTCACTTGCCACACTTTCCACCATGTTCACAGTATCTATCAAACCATCATTAGTGTGTACACTTAGCACCGGCAAAGGTTCGTCCAATATTTCCTTTAATATCTGTTCCAATGGTACATCCTCTGCCGGTCTCTCATGGTGATCACAGGCAACCACTGGCGTAACAGATTCCGGCGTTAGAGTTTGACAAACCACCTCAGATCCCTCCACAATCTCACTCCAGAGTTTCGGCTGCTTCTCCCGTTGCGTCTCCTCCTTTCGTTCCTCCCTCTGCGCCTGCACTTCCACTACGCGTTGCTCTGGGACCTGTCTGGGTCCCGCCCTCCTCATGCAGTCAGCCGCCACATGATCATAGGCGCCACACAGGTGACACGTCCTGCGCTGCCCCATGTATATTACATATACTTGGGTCCTGAAGTCTGGTAGAACAACGTAGGACAGTATAGGGTGCCTCAAGGTCATTTTCAAAGCGAACGACCCCTCAAAGAGGCCCATCAAAGGCCCTTCACTCCACTTTCCAGGGGTAGCTGCATGTATCATAACGTACGTACTGAAGACTGCACTGATGTCCGTCTGGTCATCTTCAAATGGTACGTTCTTCAAACGTACCCAAGTGTACGTATGTGATACGTCCTTCAACTGTACCTGAAGTCCAGTGTGTACCGTGTATACATGATCCTGGTGTCGTTCTACGAGTCGGTCATAAACTTCCGCCGTCAGAAGCTTCACAAATACCCTATTCATCCCATTCAGGGCAACGCCATACAAATCGCCTGTGTCAAGTCCATACACATCTCGTAATATCGTTGGTAACACAGTCCCGGCAGTTGCAGGGTGTAGAACGCCCGTCACAAGGTCCACACAGACTGTATTCAAACGTCTCCTCCCTGCTGTAGCCATGTTGTTTGGAAAACCAAAGTGCTGCAATATGCCGCCAGGGGTCAGGTCAGAGCACCGCACACCCTCGCACCACCAGAGCTGGGCTGCGACTGACTAGATGAGTTACAATGAATACAAGAGAACTGAGTATTGTATTAGGTTGTGCTATATGGCTTTAATAAGTTTTGTAGAGAAGAATTACAATTTTGTTTATTAACCTTAAGTGGACACAATGGAGTGATTAACATTTGAGATGATTACAGATATTGAGAGTAAGTATATATTGATTATAAAGGTTTTACATATGTTCATGATATTGAGCAAATGCACATATAGTTTTTACATATGTTTTTATGATAGGTTGAGGAGATAAGGTGCTTTTTAACTGTAGTTTTAAAAATGCTATCTGAGCCTGTGGTTCTGGAGATTTCTGACAGAGTTTCAGATTTTGGGCCCATTTATGTACATTGAGTTTTTGAAAAGATTTAGCCTGACACAGGGAATGTCATAGAGATTTTTGTGCCTAGTGTTGTGTCTATGGGTCCTGTCGCAACTGTCAAGAAAGCGCTTCAGGTCTGGATTTATATTAAAATTGATTGTTCTGTAAATATAGGTTGAACAACAGTACGAGTGAATGTTTTGTATAGTGAGTAGGTTTTGAAGAGGGGGGTGTTGTCTAGCCGTGGATTGCGTGATCATTCGCACTGCAGCTTTTTGTTGGGTTATTATTAGTTTTAGGTGATTTGTCGTTGTGCAGCTCCATGCACAAATATCATAAGTGAGGTAGGGGCAGATCAGTGAATGGTATAGTGTAAGTAGTGCTGTTTGTGGTACATAGTAACGTATCTATGAGAGGATGCAAACTGTTTTAGAGACTTTTTTTTTGTTACGTGTTGGATGTGGGTACTGAATTTCAGGTTGGTGTCAAGGTGCAGACCCAGGAATTTTCCCTCATTATGTTTAGCAATAAGGATGTTGTTAAGCATAATGTTTATTTGGACCTCACTTGCTCTACTCCCAAGCATAATGTAGAAGGTTTTGTCTGAATTAAGTGTAAGTTTATTGACAGTGATCCAGGTTGCTATTTTTGAGAGCTCTTAGTTAACAATAGTGTTGAGTGAGGCTAGATTTGGGTGGGAGATGACCGAAGTCGTGTTGTCAGCAAAGGCTTATGTTGTTGTGATACTCTTGGAAGATCGTTGATGTATAAAAGAAAAAGGAGGGGGCCAAGAACGTTTCCCTATGGTACACCAATGTCCAGGGGTCTTGTTGAGAGAGACGTATTGCTTTCTATTAGTAAGGTAGGACTTGATAATTCAAGTGCGTGTCCTCTTATACCGTAATGATCAAACATGAGGAATAGGATGTTGTGGTCAGTAGACCACAACATCCTATTCTGGTAAAGGTCGATAAAGAGTACAAGCAGGTATTCGTTTTTTTCAAGTGCTGTGTATAGTAGGTCTGGCATTTTTAGAATTGCGTCATTTGTGCTTTTGTTTCTCCTGAAGCCAAACTGGCAGGAGATGAAGATACTTTGTGATGTTATGAAGGAGTATAGCCTTTTATGTATGAGCTACTAGAAGATTTTGGAAAGTAAAGGCAAGTTTGATATTGGCCTATAATTGTTTACATCTGTTGGGTCACCACCTTTGTGTATTGGTGTTATCCTTGCTATTTTGATTGATGCCAAAAACAACCCAAACTTTTCTCTAAGTAATACTGATTAGCTTCTAAGTAAGCGGTTTGTCAGGTCTATGTAAGCTTAGCGTACCTAACATATAAAGTTTTAGTAAGTGTCTCGAGGAAACAGAAATGTTATAGAGACATAAAAGAACATTAAATTGATTTAACCTAGAATAACCAAATAAAGTCAAAGATTGTGATTTATTTCTAATCAGAAGAGACATTCTCGAATTATTTCACAAAACCAATTTTATGAATAAAATTGGCACATAATAACTTACACAACCTAACATGAAAGGATTGTTTCCTTTGAGGAAAACACATCAGCAGTAAAAGTTTAAAGCTGATCAGATGATGCATTCCCCAGTTATTGCACAGAATCCAACAAAATTTGTTCCTAAACAGCCTAACCTAAACCCATTATGCACTCCATTCATATTATACGATGCAACAGCCATTGAAGATGTTCTCTACTGCTACATGTTAATCAAAGGAAAATGCTAAACCCGTAAGGGCCGTATAATGCCTGTGGAACTGGGGGCATTCAAATTCGGTTCAAACAAGGGTAAGATAAGTTCAGTTTCTTTGGATCAAGAGCCCCTCACCAGCATTTAGGCAAAATAATGCAATAAGGTAAAGTAATACTGTACCATTTCGAGATTAAAAGTGGCAGACTAGCATCAACGCTCCATCAAGACGATCAGAAGAGACTCTCTCCACCTTTCTCACTAAAGCCAAGTGTGAGAATGACCTGTGTAGCACTGGTCATAGGTCAACCACGCATCGAATTACCACGAATCTTGTCCAAGATACATTATACGCGGGTTAAAAATTTGAAGGCGATCAATTAAGACGTTTTCGAATAATTAACAAAAACTTATGAGAAAGGAAATGAAAATGGTACTGAGAATGTTCCGAAAATTAGGAAAGTCACTTCTCGTTAAACTTAAAAAGACCATAAAACCCTAGAATTTTATTTTTTCCAGATTTCTTTTCTTTATTACAATTTATTTAAAATTCTCTATAATCCTGTAAGAAAAAATAGCATATTTTAATTTGATGTAAGTGGCAAAAAATAGCAAACTGGCACCCAGATTGCCCACAATTAATAAAAAAAAAAAATACTTCCTATTACGTTACACTAGTTTGAAGCTGATCAGAAGAGGCATTCACTACTTATTACATGGGAAACAATTTACTTAATAAAAATGACAATACGAAAATTACTCAGCTCAGAATAATTGACAAGCTATGTTTTAATAAATTTCAACTATGGTGAAAGTTTGAATCCGATCAGAAAAGGCATTCTCCAATGATTGATGTGATTCCAACGATTCCTATTTTTCCCTATTCCAGAAAAAAAAAATCAAATTTGCACCTACTAGGATTTTAAGCTTCTGGGGAATTCTTCTTCTTATAGAATGCGTCATCAATAATGTTTTGAAGCCAATCAGAAGAAGCATTCTTTAGTTAATGAATAAAAAATATCACTACTCAAAAAAATATACAGACTGTGGCGGCTTATGTGATCCAGTAGCAGCGAGAACTTTTTCTTCGGGAAATCCCACCAGTGGTGAAAATTTACTCCCGATCGGATGAGTCATTCTTACTTACGACACGGGCTCACGAAATCGTAATGACACGATTGCAAACAAACCATACCACAGGCGGGGATAGAACCCGTGGCGAGTGAGTCGCTTTTTTACGACACGGATTCTAACGATCCCAGTTTTGACTATTTTACCACATCAACAAATTTACCTACACTCAAACCAAACTTCATAGGTACTATCCTGGCACTGAAATGCATCAGCCAATAAATATGGAAGCCATTCCGAAAAGGTAAACTTAAATTATTTATCGTTTTTTAACTGGAATAAAAAAATTATACTGATAAACACATACAAAGGTCAAATCTGCCCCTACACCTCTGAATATCACTCTCCGCTGTCGTCGAATTTTTAGTCAGTTTTTTTTTAATGGTTGAAGTATGTCAATGATGGTTTTAGAAGTTATCGTAGCCATTCCAAGATCCTGGGAAAGGGTTCACTTCCTTTGGTCATAGGGCACATGAACATGCCATCGTTCCAGAAATTTAGTCCTCGTTACCGTACACATGTGTTGAAAATTTGAATCCGACTGGATGATGTGTTTTTGAGTTATGAGCGAAATATAATCGAGAAGTTAGGATACCTAATAAAACGTTTCCTAATCTAATCTAATTAAGCTTATATCACAAACTAATCTAAGACAGTTTTGACCATGAGTTCTTCTAAGAAGTGTTAAGTCTTCACCTTCGATTTAACTAACATAAACATAAACATGGCTAGAAGACTTTTGGTCGCTGCGCGATCCAAGGAAGGTATCCCTATATTGCACAACCCCAGCCCCCTCTACCTCAATGAACGTGACTGGAATAGTACAGAGTGCGGCACAAGTTGATATTACAGTTAAATATTAGTGTTGAAGATTCAAACAGAATCAGAACAGGCTGTCATAAGTCATCGCATAAAATCTAATTCTAACCCGTCAAAGAGACCAGAGTACTTTAAGTTTGAAGCCGCTTATGTATTGTATTATCAAGTTATCAGCTTGGAATTGTTTAAGCTGATCAGATGAAAAGCATTATCTCAATGTTTCCAATTTCTTCTAAAAAATTCAAACTGGGACAAACACAGGCCAAAATCCATCGAAACTTTTCTCTAAGTAATAGTGATCAGCTTTTAAGAAAGAATGTACAGTAAGCAAGAAAGTTTTACGTAAACTTTGGTACATATACAAATTTTTAACATTGGTCTTGAAGATACGCAGATGTTACACGCACTAAAATGACCATTAAGTTGAATTAACTTAGTGAAACCAACTAAAGTTAAACACTGACGTATTTGTTACCATTTATTTCTAAGAAACTAATTTGATTAATATAATTGCTTCATGATAATTTATACAACGTAACATCAAGAGGTTGTTTTCCCTGAGGAAGACACATCAGCAGAATAAGTTTAAAGTTAACCAGAAGATGGCTTTTCCAGTTAATGCGCAGAATACAACAAAATTTGGTCCTACATTGCCTTAGCCCATGCAAAGTACCATCCATATGATGTATCCATATGATGCATCCATATGATGCATCCATATGATGCATCCATATGATGCATCCATATGATGTATCAACTACTAAAGACTGATATCCTTCACAATTATAATATTTGAATAGAGGAAAACGAAAC
>WNWK01054789.1:0-11452 GCA_009830355.1 Cherax destructor
TTAGTTTTTGAAAAAAATATGAATTTTCTAAAAAAACTGATTTTTTAGAATTAATGATTAAAATATTTAAATTATAAATAAAAGTATAAATTTTATATTTTGAATTTATTAAATATTTTATAATTCTAAAGAAATTTTTAAAAAATTATAGATAAATTCAAAAAAATATATTGATTATTCATTAAATGCATTTTAGAATTTAATTTAGTAAAAATTAGTATTCAAAAAATAAAAATTGTTATTTTATAATATTATTAAAATATTAAAATAATTAAAATTTAAGATTTTTAAAATTATTTTAGAATATAAATTAAGCATTTAAGATTTTTAATATTTTTAATATAATTAATAAATTTAAAATTAAATTTTAATTATTTTTTTTTAATTTTTATGATTTTAAAATTTAATATTATAAATATCAAAAATCTAAAAATTTATTGATCTGAATTAAATTTTCAAAATTTATAAAAAATTTTTTAAAAAATAACTTAGAAGTTCTAAAAAAACTTAAATATATCAAAATTTAATGATGAAATTTTTTAAGTTAATTATATTTTCAAAAATATTTTCAAAATATAAAATAATTTAAATTAATAGATTTTTAAAATTTTTATATTTAATGTAATATTTCAAATTTGAATTTTAAAATTTATATTAGATTTTTAATTTTATTAAAATATAAAAATACATAAAATTCAAAATGCTTAAATTTTTCATTTTCATTTAAATTTATTATGAAAATTTAATTAGATAAAAATGGGTACAAAAGAAAATTAAAATTCTCATCCATAAATCATTAGAAATTTTTTAATGTAACATTTTTCAAAAATGTTTCTTTAAAATATTAAATATCTAAATAATAATTTTTTAAATTTTTTTTAATTTATATTTTAAATTGATTCTTAAAATATGATTTTTAAAAATTTAAGATTTATAGAAAAATAATTTTATAAATCATAAATTATTCTGAATTATAAATTTATATTTTCCAAAATTTTTAGAGAAATCACTAAAGTAAGCTCAAAATATATAAAATCTTTTATAATTTCTGACTTAAATTTTAAAGTTGAAAATAATAAATATCTAAAAATATTTTAGATTTAATATTTTTAAAAATAATAAATAATTAAAATATATTTTAAATTTATTTATTCATTTTTTGAAATTAATAAATATTCTTAAAAATTTTTGATTTATTGATTTTAAGTTTAAAAGATTAAATTTCTAAAACATTTTTAGATAAAATAACTAGTTAATTTAAATAAGATATTTAAAAATTTATTTTCCAAAATTTCAATGAGTAAATTCTATTTAAAAGTTAAAATCTAAGTATTTTACTAAAAATGAGTTTTCAGAAAAGCACTAAAACGTTAAATCGTCGAAAATAATAAAATACATTTTAGCAATTTTTCTAGCTTTTAATGTTTCATGTATTTTTGAAAATAATAAAATATTCTATAAAAATTTGATTTTTATATGATTTTAAATGATTAAATATTAAATAATTATAAATATTTAAAATGTTTAAAATTGATTAATTGCAATTTTATGATTTAAACATTTATTTTATGAAAAAACACTTTTAGATTAAAAAACTAAATTTCTAAAAAAATTCATAAATTTCAATATTCCATAAATTTATTTAAAATTCAATTAAAGTATTTAAAATCTAAAATTTAGTAAAATGAGTTTTCGAAAAACTCAAACCGCTAAATCGTAAAAATCAAAAATACTATTTTAGCACATTTTTCTGAGCTTTAATTTCATGTATTTTTGAAAATATAGAAATATTCTATAAAATATTGATTTTATAGATTTTAATGGATTTAAAATATGTAAATAATTATAATATTCAAATGCTATAATGATTTTATTGCATTTGACGATTTACATTTTCATGAATTTCTGAAAAAAATTTTAATAAAATACCTAGAGAATCTAAGAAAATCATAATTAATTCCATAAATTTCAATTAGTGAAATCTATTTAATTGAAAATAATATTAGAAATAGTTTCCAGAAAACATAAAGTCTAAATTCGAAATGCAATAAATATTAGAATTTATTAATTTTATGTTTTTTAAAATAATATTTAAAAAATATTATTTATAATTTAATGGATTTTTAAAAATTTAAAAATTAATTCAGAATTTTAAAACTTGATTTATTGATTTAGATTTAAGGATTTATGGATTCATAAAATATTTTATAATCATGAGTAATTCTAAGAAAATCTAAATTTTGCTTATTTTCCCAAAAAAGATAAAACTTTAATGTGAAAATCTAAATATTTTAGCAAAATGAGTTTTGGAAGTTCATGTAAATCGAATATAAAAATACGATTTTAGCACATTTTTCTAGCTTTTTAATGTTTCATGTATTTTTCGAAAATATGAAATATTCTATAAAAATATTGATTTTTATAGATTTTTATGGGATTTTTAAAAATATGTAAATAATTATTGCATTTTTGACGATTTAAGGCATTTCATGGATTTCCTGCAAAACTATTTTTAGATAAAATACACCTAAGAGTAGGCTTCCTAAAAGAAAATCATAAAATTTTGCTTACTTTTCCCATAAATTTCAATTGCAGTAGAAATTTATTTAAAGTGTGAAAATCTAATATTTTAGCTAAAATGAGTTTTCAGAAAAGACTCAAACCGTTAACGTCGAAAATGCAATAAAATACATTTTAGCACATTTTCTGAGCTTTTAATTTTCATGTATTTTGAAAATATAGAAATATTCTATAAAATATTGATTTTTATAGATTTTTAATGGGATTTTTAAAAATAGTGAAAATCTAAGTATTTTAGCTAAAATGAGTTTTCAGAAAAGCACTCAAACCGCTTAAACGTCGAAAATGCAATAAAATACATTTTAGCACATTTTCTGAGCTTTTTAATGTTTCATGTATTTTGAAAATAATATGAAATATTCTATAAAAATATTGATTTTTATAGATTTTAATGGGATTTTTAAAAATATTAAATAATTATAAATATTCAAAATGCTATAAAACTTGATTTTATTGCATTTTGAGATTAAGGCATTTTCAAGGATTTTCTGAAAACATTTTTTAGATAAAATACACCTATAAGTAAGCTTCCTAAAGAAAATCATAAATTTTGCTTACTTTTCCCATAAATTTCAATTCAGTAGAAATTCTATTTAAAGTGTAAAATCTAAGTATTTTAGCTAAAAATGAGTTTGCCAGAAAAGCACTCAAACCGCTCTAAAACGTCGAAATATGCAATAAAATACCTTTTAGCAATTTTCTGAGCTTTTAATGTTTCATGTATTTTGGAAAATAATATGAAATATTCTAAATAATATTGATTTATATAGATTTTTAATGGGATTTTTTAAAAATATGTAAATAATTATAAATATTAAAATGCTATAAACGATTTTATTGCATTTTTGACGATTCAAGCATTTTCAAGGATTTTCTGAAAACTATTTTTAGATAAAATAACCTAGAGTAAGCTTCCTAAAAGAAAATCATAATATTTTGCTTACTTTTCCCATAAATTTCAATTGCGTAGAAATTTATTTAAAAGTGTGAAAATCTAAGTATTTTAGCTAAAAATTTGTTTTCCAGAAACACTCAAACCGCTTTTTTTTTTTTTTTTTTTTTTTTTTTTTTTTTTTTTTTTTTTTTTTTTTTTTTTTTTTTTTTTTTTCATGGATTTCTGAAAACATTTTTTAGATAAAATACACCTAGGAGTAAGCTTCCTAAAGAAAATCATTAAATTTTGCTTACTTTTCCATAAATTTCCCCCCCCCCCCCCCCCCCCCCCCCCCCCCCCCCCCCCCCCCCCCCCCCCCCCCCCCCCCCCCCCCCCCCCCCCCCCCCTTTCTGAAAACTATTTTTAGGTAAAATGTATCTATGAGTAAGCTTCCTAAAAGAAAATAATAAAATTTTGCTTACTTTTCCCATAAATTTCAATTGCTTTAAGGTGGTCAGTCCCTCAGCCTTGAGAAGCAAAGAGATTTATGGATTCGATCAATGATTATTTATACTAGGAAGCTCTCGAGGGTCTAAAAAATTGCAACATAGCGAGTCCTGCAACTGAAAGAAGTATGCTTCAGGAATTTCATTTATTAAAAGTGTGAAAATCTAAGTATTTTAGCTAAAAAATGAGTTTTGGCAGAAAAGTACTCATACCGCTCTAAAACGTCGAAATATGCAATAAAATACGATTTTAGCACATTTTTCTGAGCTTTTTAATGTTTCATGTATTTTTCGAAAATATTGCGAAATATTCTATAAAAATATTGATTTTTATAGATTTTTAATGGGATTTTTTAAAAATATGTAAATAATTAATAAATATTCAAAAATGCTTTAGAACTTGATTTAATTGCATTTTTTGACAATTTAAGGCATTTTCAAGGATTTTCTGAAAAAACTATTTTTTTAGATAAAATACACATAGGAGTAAGCTTCCTAAAAGAAAATCATAAAATTTTGCTTACTTTTCCCATAAATTTCAATTGCAGTAGAAATTCTATTTAAAAGTGTGAAAATCTAAGTATTTTAGCTAAAAAATGAGTTTTGGCAGAAAAGTACTTAAACCGCTCTAAAACGTCGAAATATGCAATAAAATACGATTTTAGCACATTTTTCTGAGCTTTTTAATGTTTCATGTATTTTTCGAAAATATGAAATATTCTATAAAAATATTGATTTTTATAGATTTTTAATGGGATTTTTTAAAAATATGTAAATAATTAATTGCATTTTTTGACGATTTAAGGCATTTTCATGGATTTCCTGCAAAACTATTTTTTTAGATAAAATACACCTAAGAGTAAGCTTCCTAAAAGAAAATCATAAAATTTTGCTTACTTTTCCCATAAATTTCAATTGCAGTAGAAATTCTATTTAAAAGTGTGAAAATCTAAGTATTTTAGCTAAAAAATGAGTTTTGGCAGATAAGTACTCATACCGCTCTAAAACGTCGAAATATGCAATAAAATACGATTTTAGCACATTTTTCTGAGCTTTTTAACCCTTTCGTTCTCAGGGTCCACGAATTTAAAAAAAAAAAAAAATATTTTTTCTTATAGAATGATAGAGAATCTTTTTCCGATCATAACGCCACAAATATTATGAAATATGATCGAAAACTAAAGGAATTATGCTTTCGCGAAGTTAGCGTAGCCATGACACTTACGCATCGGCGATTTCGCCCACTTTGAGCCCTATTTTCGGCACATTGCAATGTTTCAGTCTACTACAATTATAGCTATTTCGCTAGAACTCCATTTGTTCTATCGATTGAGTACACGAAACTGCCTATTTACCAATTTCAACTACCCAAAATAGTGGTCAGAAAATGGCAATTTGGCCAATTTCACACAAATTTCAAACGATGCCAATTTCAAAATAGGACCCATAATAAACAAGACAGACATTCCTGGCACTAAAATAACATCTTCTCTGTTCATTAGTTACGTCTCCAGGCCCCTCTTACATTACTTTTGCTTTCCATTTTGAATTTTATTCTCACAAAAAAATAGAAGATTTATTGTTATGTATACAACTGCATCATTGTAAAAATGGTATAAATAATATCAGAGCACTTGTGCATGAATATTAGACTCGCCAGTTGATGTGTATTGGACGCATGGTGTGATTTGTTTACTCTTGAACATCGTCAAAATCGAACATTTCGCTACTTTGAGCTCAATTTCAAGGTACTTATTATTGTCAAACCAATCAAAATCATCTCTATTTCTGTAATATATCTTCCATTCTATCAAATAAGAACAAGAAAACGAGAATACAACAATAAATACCATACGAAAATAGACTGCAAAGTCGCTGTTTTAAACCAAAACACGGTCAGAGTTTTTTCCTCATTATGCACTGTGGTGCAGAATTTTTATACCGCGCACACTGACCGCACAGACCCATTCTATCACATCTAGGCCTAACAGCCTGTTACTGCTTGATTTGAGGGCGCTAGAATTTAGGAGTACTAGTACGTCAATAACCCCAGTGCGTAAGACGTACTAGTACGACCAAACCCGAAAGGGTTAATGTTTCATGTATTTTTCGAAAATATTGTGAAATATTCTATAAAAATATTGATTTTTATAGATTTTTAATGGGATTTTTAAAAATATGTAAATAATTAATAAATATTCAAAATGCTATAAAACTTGATTTTATTGCATTTTTGACGATTTAAGGCATTTTCATGGATTTTCTGAAAAACTATTTTTTAGATAAAATACACCTAGAGTAAGCTTTCCTAAAAGAAAATCATTAAATTTTGCATACTTTTCCCATAAATTTCAATTGCAGTAGAAATTCTATTTAAAAGTGTAAAAATCTAATATTTTAGCTAAAAAATGAGTTTTGGCAAAAAGTACTCATAAACCGCTCTAAACGTCGAAATATGCAATAAAATACGATTTTAGCACATTTTTCTGAGCTTTTTAATGTTTCATGTATTTTTGGAAAATAATAAGAAATATTCTATAAAAATATTGATTTTTGTAGATTTTTAATGGGATTTTTTAAAAATATGTAAATAATTATCAAATATTCAAAAATGCTATAAAACTTGATTTTATTGCATTTTTTGACGATTTAAGGCATTATCATGGATTTTCTGAAAAACAAGTTTTTTTTTAGATAAAATACACCTATAAGTAAGCTTCCTAAAAGAAAATCATTAAATTTTGCTTACTTTTCCCATAAATTTCAATTGCAGTAGAAATTCTATTTAAAAGTGTGAAAATCTAAATATTTTAGCTAAAAAATGAGTTTTGGTAGAAAAGTACTCATACCGCTCTAAAACGTCGAAATATGCAATAAAATACGATTTTAGCACATTTTTCGAAAATATGAAATATTCTATAAAAATATTGATTTTTATAGATTTTTAATAGGATTTTTTAAAAATATGTAAATAATTAATAAATATTCAAGAATGCTTTAAAACTTGATTTAATTGCATTTTTTGATGATTTAAGGCATTTTCAAGGATTTTCTGAAAAACTATTTTTTTAGATAAAATACACATAGGAGTAAGCTTCCTAAAAGAAAATCATAAAATTTTGCTTACTTTTCCAATAAATTTCAATTGCAGTATGAGTTTTGCCAGAAAAGCACTCAAACTGCTCTAAATCGTCGAAAAATGCCATAAAATACCATTTTAGCACATTTTTCTGAACTTTTTAATGTTTCATGTATTTTTCGAAAATAATATGAAATATTGTATAAAAATATTGATTTTTATAGATTTTTAATGGGATTTTTTAAAAATATGTAAATAATTAATAAATATTAAAAAATGCTATAAAACTTGATTTTATTGCATTTTTTGACGATTTAAGGCATTTTCATGGATTTTCTGAAAAACTATTTTTTTAGATAAAATACACGTATAAGTAAGCTTCCTAAAAGAAAATCATAAAATTTTGCTTACTTTTCCCATAAATTTCAATTGCAGTAGAAATTCTATTTAAAAGTGTGAAAATCTAAGTATTTTAGCTAAAAAATGAGTTTTCCCAGAAAAGCACTCAAACCGCTCTAAATCTATTTAAAAAGTGTGAAAATCTAAGTATTTTAGCTAAAAAATGAGTTTTGCCAGAAAAGCACTCAAACCGCTCTAAAACGTAGAAATATGCAATAGAATACGATTTTAGCAAATTTTTCTGAGCTTTTTAATGTTTCATGTATTTTTCGCAAATAATATGAAATATTCTATAAAAATATTGATTTTTATAGATTTTTAATGGGATTTTTTAAAAATATGTAAATAATTAATAAATATTCAAAAATGCTAAAAAACTTGATTTTATTTAATTTTTTGACGATTTAAGGCATTTTCATGGATTTCCTGAAAAACTATTTTTTTTAGATAAAATAAACCTAGGAGTAAGTTTCCTAAAAGAAAATCATAAAATTTTGCTTACTTTTCCCATAAATTTCAATTGCAGTAGAAATTTTATTTAAAAGTGTGAAAATCTAAGTATTTTAACTAAAAAATGAGTTTTGCCAGAAAAGCACTCAAACCGCTCTAAATCGTCGAAAATGCAATGAAATACCATATTAGGACATTTTTCTGAGCTTTTTAATTTTTCATGTATTTTTCGAAAATATGAAATATTCTATAAAAATATTGATTTTTTATAGATTTTTAATGGGATTTTTTAAAAATATGTAAATAATTAATAAATATTCAAAAATGCTATAAGACTTGATTTTATTGCATTTTTTGACGATTTAAGGCATTTTCATGGATTTCCTGAAAAACAATTTTTTAGATAAAATACACCTAGGAGTAAGCTTCCTAAAAGAAAATCATTAAATTTTGCATACTTTTCCCATAAATTTCAATTGCAGTAGAAATTCTATTTAAAAGTGTGAAAATCTAAGTATTTTAGCTAAAAAATGAGTTTTCCCAGAAAAGCACTCAAACCGCTCTAAATCGTCGAAAAATGCAATAAAATACTATTTTAGCACATTTTTCTGAGCTTTTTAATGTTTCATGTATTTTTGGAAAATAATATGAAATATTCTAAATTTTTTTAATGGGATTTTTTTAAAAATATGTGAATAATGTATAAATATTCAAAAATGCTATAAATTGTTATTTTATTGCATTTTTTGACGATTCAAGGCATTTTCAAGGATTGTGCTAAAATCGTATTTTATTGCATATTTCGACGTTTTAGAGCGTTTGAGTGCTTTTCTGGCAAAACTCATTTTTAGCTAAAATACTTAGATTTTCACACTTTTAAATAGAATTTCTACTGCATTGAAATTTATGGGAAAAGTAAGCAAAATTTTATGATTTTCTTTAGGAAGCTTACTCATAGGTATATTTTATCTAAAAAAGTTTTTCAGAAAATCCTTGAAAATGCCTTGAATCGTCAAAAATGCAATAAATAACGTTTTATAGCATTTTTGAATATTTATAAATTATTTACATATTTTTAAAAATCCATTAAAATCATAAAATCAATATTATTTAGAATATTTCATATTATTTTCGAAAAATACATGAAACATTAAAAGCTCAGAAAATGTGCTAAAATCGTATTTTATTGCATATTTCGAGTTTTAGTGCGTTTGAGTGCTTTTCTGCAAAACTCATTTTTTACTAAAATACTTAGATTTTCACACTTTTAAATAGAATTTTACTGCAATTGAAATTTATGGAAAAGTAAGCAAAATTTTATGATTTTCTTTAGGAAGCTTACTCAAGGTATATTTTATCTAAAAATAGTTTTTCAGAAAATCCTTGAAAATGCCTTGAATCGTCAAAAATGCAATAAAATAACGTTTTATAGCATTTTGAATATTTATAAATTATTTACATATTTTTAAAAATCCCATTAAAAATCTATAAAATCAATATTAATTTAGAATATTTCATATTATTTTCCAAAATACATGAAACATTAAAAGCTAGAATTGCTAAAATCGTATTTTATTGCATATTTCGACGTTTTAGAGCGGTTTGAGTGCTTTCTGGCAAAACTCATTTTTAGCTAAAATACTTAGATTTTCACACTTTTAAATAGAATTTCTACTGCAATTGAAATTTATAGGAAAAGTAAGCAAAATTTAATGATTTTCTTCTAGGAAGCTTACTTATATGTGTATTTTATCTAAAAAAATTGTTTTCAGAAAATCCTTGAAAATGCCTTATATCGTCAAAAAATGCAATAAAATCAAGTTTTATAGCATTTTTGAATATTTGATAATTATTTACCTATTTTTAAAAAATCCCATTAAAAATCTTTAAAAATCAATATTTTTATAGAATATTTCATATTATTTTCCAAAAATACATGAAACATTAAAAAGCTCAGAAAAATGTGCTAAAATCGTATTTTATTGCATATTTCGACGTTTTAGAGCGTTGAGTCTTTTCTGCAAAACTCATTTTTTAGCTAAAATACTTAGATTTTCACACTTTTAAATAGAATTTCTACTGCAATTGAAATTTATAGGAAAAGTAAGCAAAATTTTATGATTTTCTTTTAGGAAGCTTACTCTAGTGTATTTCATCTAAAAAAATAGTTTTCAGAAAATCCTTGAAAATGCCTTAATCGTCAAAAATGCAATAAAATAAGTTTTATAGCATTTTTGAATATTTATAAATTAAAAAAAAAAAAAAAAAAAAAAAAAAAAAAAAAAAAAAAAAAAAAAAAAAAAAAAAAAAAAAAAAAAAAAAAAAAAAAAAAAAAAAAAAAAAAAAAAAAAAAAAAAAAAAAAAAAAAAAAAAAAAAAAAAAAAAAAAAAAAAAAAAAAAAAAAAAAAAAAAAAAAAAAAAAAAAAAAAAAAATTCTACTGCAATTGAAATTTATGGGAAAAGTAAGCAAAATTTTATGATTTTCTTTTAGGAAGCTTACTCATAGGTATATTTTATCTAAAAAAAAGTTTTTCAGAAAATCCTTTGAAAATGCCTTGAATCGTCAAAAATGCAATAAAATAACGTTTTATAGCATTTTTGAATATTTATAAATTATTTACATATTTTTAAAAAATCCCATTAAAAATCTATAAAATCAATATTAATTTAGAATATTTCATATTATTTTCGAAAAATACATGAAACATTAAAAAGCTCAGAAAAATGTGCTAAAATCGTATTTTATTGCATATTTCGATGTTTTAGAGTGGTTTGAGTGCTTTTCTGGCAAAACTCATTTTTTAGCTAAAATACTTAGATTTTCACACTTTTAAATAGAATTTCTACTGCAATTGAAATTTATAGGAAAAGTAAGCAAAATTTAATGATTTTCTTTTAGGAAGCTTACTTATAGTGTATTTTATCTAAAAAAAAAGTTTTTCAGAAAATCCATGAAATGCCTTAAATTTAAAAATGCAATAAAATCGTTTTATAGCATTTTTGAATATTTATTAATTATTTACATATTTTTAAAAATCCCATTAAAAATCTTTAAAAATCAATATTAATTTAGAATATTTCATATTATTTTTTTAAAAAAACATGAAACATTAAAAAGCCAGAAAATGTTAAAATCGTATTTTATTGCATATTTCGACGTTTTAGAGCGGTAAGAGTATTATCTGCCAAAACTCATTTTTTTGGTAAAATACTTAGATTTTCACACTTTTAAAAGAATTTCTTTCTGCAATTGAAATTTATGGGAAAAGTAAGCAAAATTTTATGATTTTCATTTAGGGAAATTTTTCCTATGTGTATTTTATCTAAAAATAGTTTTTTTCAGAAAATCCTTGAAAATGCCTTGAATCGTCAAAAAAGCAATAAAATAACGTTTTATAGCATTTTTTAATATTTAAAATTATTATCATATTTTTTAAAAATCCCATTAAAAATCTTTTAAAAAACAATATTAATTTAGAATATTCATATTATTTTCCAAAAATACATGAAAAATAAAACCCCAGAAAATGTGCTAAAATAGTATTTTATTGCATTTTCACGTTT
>WNWK01054790.1:0-11451 GCA_009830355.1 Cherax destructor
TTTTTTCAAATTGAGATATTTTATTTTTATTTTAATCAGCAGGAAGTAAGATGGTCTAGGAGATTTTCAGTTTAGATAACAAAATAAAAAGAATGGTTGGTTAAAAAACAGTAAAAGTGAAAGTGAAAACACCGGCTACAGTTCTTTGTGCACAGTCACTTTGAGGAGGTGACTCTTCTGATTTTGATGGATAATTAATGAATTGCTTTCCTCTGTGTTTATAATCACTGTAATTTCTTCTTTTGTTTCCTTTGCACTTCCCAAGGTGACGTGGGTTAAAATTCTTTGTCTGTAAGTCAAGTATATATATATATATATATATATATATATATATATATATATATATATATATATATATATATTTTTTTGCAAAAGATCACAGTAAACAGGTGATATCAAAATATGCAAGACAACCACTATGAAAAAATAGAAGTATTCAAGCGCTTTCGTGACTACTCACATTATCAAGGAACTATAAAAGGAAACATGACAAGAAGGCTTATAAAGGGCAGAATACACCTCACAGTCACATCACACTAACAAAGACAACACCTCACAGTAGCGTAACATCGCACGACTCTGTGAAGAGGAACATAAGAAAGGACCTGAAACTCTTCCAAGAATTAAGATTAGTCCAATTTATCATTAAATTCTTCCCAAATTTTATTAATTATAAATGAATCCAATTTATATAAACCAAAAGAAATATTCATATTATTTTCAAAACTGCTTTTAATGAAACATGATTCTATTATATTCCTCTCAACCATGGACTTGTTGATACAACCTTCTCAGCATTTTGAAAATCAATTGGATGGTTAAAGTCTCTCACATGAATAAATAGAGCATTAGAATCTTGTCCAGTTCTAATGCTATATTTATGTTGTTTTAATCTTAGTTCAAGACTTTTACCAGTTTGACCATAATAAACTTTATCGCAAATTTTACACGGAATCTTATAGACATCCGTCAGCATTTTGGAGGGAATTTTTTATCAAAGTCTTTTACTGTATCAAGATTTTTAAATACCACTTTGATATTAAAATTCTTAAGAAAGGAAGGCATATCAACCAAGTTTTCATGGTAAGGGAGAACCAACATATTTTTGGTTGAATAAGGTTGTTGTCCCTTTTGGATTATAAAAAGTATTTCTAGCTATTTTAAAAGATTTATCAGTTATGTTTCTTGGATATTTTAAATCATTAGCTATTTCATAAATTTTAGAGATTTCTTCATCTATGAACTCTGGACTACAAATACGTAAAGCTCTCAAAAACATAGAAGAGAAAACCGACACTTTAACAATATCTTGATGTGAAGAGTAATAGTGTACATAGGAACAATTATTTGTAGGTTTTCTGTAAATTTTAAATTTAAAGTCAGTGTTACCCTTAATAATAAAAACATCTAGGAAGGGCAATGAGTTATTTACTTCAAATTCAACAGTAAAATTTATAGAATGAGCTAAGCTATTTAATTTAACAAGGAAATGGTTTATGTCTACATTCTTAGGCATAAGGCACAAAATATCATCAACATATATATACCACTTAGCTCTATCGGGAAGGATTGTGTTAAGCAATCTTGTTTCGAAAAATTCCATATATAAATTACTAAGAACAGGTGAAAGAGGATTTCCCATTGCCATACCAAACTTCTGAGTGTAAAACTCATCATTAAATACAAATTTTGCATCAACAATACAAAGTTTAATAAGTTTAATGATAGGAGGAACTGGCAATGGTAAATCGTAATTAACCAGTTCTTCAGATAAGAATTTTAGTAAATCATCAACTGGAACTTTTGTAAACAAGGAGGTAACATCAAAACTAACCATATTGAAATAATTTAAATCAGTCATTTAAATCAGATGATTTTGAAACCTATTCTAAACTTAGAAAGAATCCCTTAGAAACTGTTAACAGCAATTTCAATAAAACAATAAAGCATCTATTGAAGGGCAAAGATGAATTAATTAAAAAATTTACTTCCACTAATCCATCTTTACCTTATATGTATGGATTAATTAAAACACACAAACCTGGTAATCCTGTTAGACCAATTATTAGCTCCATAGGTTCAGTTTCTTATAAACTTTCTAAATGGCTTGTTGATATTTTGAGCCCAATTGTTGGAAAAATTTCTAATTTTAATGTTAAAAACAACTTAGATTTAGTTGATAAATTAAGCACCTTGACTGATTTAAATGATTTCAATATGGTTAGTTTTGATGTTACCACCTTGTTTACAAAAGTTCCAGTTGATGATTTACTAAAGTTCTTATCTGAAGAACTGGTTAATTACGATTTACCATTGCCAGTTCCTACTATCATTAAACTTATTAAACTTTGTATTGTTGATGCAAAATTTGTATTTAATGATGAGTTTTACACTCAGAAGTTTGGTATGGCAATGGAAATCCTCTTTTACCTGTTCTTAGTAATTTATATATGGAATTTTTCGAAACAAGATTGCTTAACACAATCCTTCCCAATAGAGCTAAGTGGTATAGATATGTTGATGATATTTTGTGCCTTATGCCTAAGAATATAGACATAAACCATTTCCTTGTTAAATTAAATAGCTTAGCTCATTCTATAAATTTTACTGTTGAATTTGAAGTAAATAACTCATTGCCCTTCCTAGATGTTTTTATTATTAAGGGTAACACTGACTTTAAATTTAAAATTTACAGAAAACCTACAAATAATTGTTCCTATGTACACTATTACTCTTCACATCAAGATAGAGTAAAGTGTCGGTTTTCTTCTATGTTTTTGAGAGCTTTACGTATTTGTAGTCCACAGTTCATAGATGAAGAAATCTCTAAAATTTATGAAATAGCTAATGATTTAAAATATCCAAGAAACATAACTGATAAATCTTTAAAAATAGCTAGAAATACTTTTTATAATCCAAAAAGGGACAACCAACCTTATTCAACCAAAAATATGTTGGTTCTCCCTTACCATGAAAACTTGGTTGATATGCCTTCCTTTCTTAAGAATTTTAATATCAAAGTGGTATTTAAAAATCTTGATACAGTAAAAAGACTTTTGATAAAAAAATTCCCCCAAAATGCTGACGGATGTGTCTATAAGATTCCGTGTAAAATTTGCGATAAAGTTTATTATGGTCAAACTGGTAAAAGTCTTGAACTAAGATTAAAACAATATAAATATAGCATTAGAACTGGACAAGATTCTAATGCTCTATTTATTCATGTGAGAGACTTTAACCATCCAATTGATTTTCAAAATGCTGAGAAGGTTGTATCAAGCAAGTCCATGGTTGAGAGGAATATAATAGAATCATGTTTCATTAAAAGCAGTTTTGAAAATAATATGAATATTTCTTTTGGTTTATATAAATTGGATTCATTTATAATTAATAAAATTTGGGAAGAATTTAATGATAAATTGGACTAATCTTAATTCTTGGGAAGAGTTTCAGGTCCTTTCTTATGTTCCTCTTCACAGAGTCGTGCGTTGTTACGCTACTGTGAGGTGTTGTCTTTGTTAGTGTGATGTGACTGTGAGGTGTATTCTGCCCCTTTATAAGCCTTCTTGTCATGTTTCCTTTATAGTTCCTTGATAATGTGAGTAGTCACGAAGCGCTTGGAATTCTTCTATTTTTTCATTGTGGTTCTTGCATATATATATATATATATATATATATATATATATATATATATATATATATATATATATATATATATATATATATATATATATATATATATATATATACATGCATATATATATATTTTCTTTTTTTTCTTTTTTCAACAAGTCGGCCGTCTACCACCGAGGCAGGGTGACCCAAAAGAAAGAAAATCCCCAAAAAGAAAATACTTTCATCATCATTCAACACTTTCACCACACTCATACATATTCACTGTCTTTGCAGAGGAGCTCAGATACGACAGCTGAGAATAGTCCCTCCCAGCTGTCACTATCTCAGACCCCTCCTTTAAAGTGCAGGCATTGTACTTCCCATTTCCAGGACTCAAGTCCAACTAAATAAATTAACTTGTTTCCCTGAATCCCTTCACAAAATGTTACCCTGCTCACACTCCAACAGATCGTCATGTCCCAAAAACCATTCGTCTCCATTCACTCCTATCTATCACGCTCACACATGCTTGCTGGAAGTCCAAGCCCCTCGCCCACAAAACCTCCTTTACCCCCTCCCTCCAACCTTTTCTAGGACGACCCCTACCCCGCTTTCCTTCCCCTACAGATTTATACGCTCTCCAAGTCATTCTACTTTGATCCATTCTCTCTAAATGACCAAACCACCTCAACAACCCCTCTTCAGCCCTCTGACAAATACTTTTAGTAACTCCACACCTTCTCCTAATTTCTACATTCCGAATTTTCTGCATAATATTTACACCACACATTGCCCTTAGACAGGACATCTCCACTGCCTCCAGCCTCCTCCTCGCTGTAGCATTTGCAACCCATGCTTCACACCCATATAAGAGTGTTGGTACCACTATACTTTCGTACATTCCCTTCTTTGCCTCCATGGATAACGTTTTTGTCTCCACAGATACCTCAATGCATATATATATATATATATATATATATATATATATATATATATATATATATATATATATATATATATATATATATATATATATATATATATATATATATGTCGTGCCGATTAGGTAAAATTGGTCAATTAGCAAGAACTCATCTAAAATTAAGTCCTTTCTAAAATTTTCTCTTATACGTTTAAAGATATATTTTTTTCATATATGTTAATGTAAGAATTTATAATTTTGTACCAAGAGAAACTTTGAAAACCTACCTAACCTTATTACAACAAGCGCAATTTAATTTAGCCTAACCCAACTAAATATATTTTAGATACGTTACTATTAATTTAATAATTTACAAACACAATGAAATATATTTTTTCGTTATGTTCAGAATGATTTTGGCGAAATTATTGCATACACAAATTTTCACTTGTCTTATATGGCAAGGTGAGCGTTGTTATTTAAGCCAAAATCGCAGGTTTTACCTAAACGGCACGACATATATATATATATATATATATATATATATATATATATATATATATATATATATATATATATATATATATATATATATATGTCGTGCCGATTAGGTAAAACTGGCCAATTAGCAAGAACTCATCTAAAATTAAGTCCTTTCTAAAATTTTCTCTTATACGTTTAAAGATATATTTTTTTCATTTATGTTCATGTAAGAATTTATAATTTTGTACCAAGAGAAACTTTGAAAACCTACCTAACCTTATTACAACAAGCGCAATTTAATTTAGCCTAACCCAACTAAATATATTTTAGATACGTTAACATTAATTTAATAATAAACAAACACAATGAAATATATTTTTTCCGTTATGTTCAGAATGATTTTGGCGAAATTATTGCATACACAAATTTTCACTTGTCTTATATGGCAAGGTCAGCGTTGCTATTTAAGCCAAATTGTAAGTTTTACCTAATCGGCACGACATATATATATATATATATATATATATATATATATATATATATATATATATATACATGTATATATATGTCGTGCCGATTAGGTAAAACTGGTCATTTAGCAAGAACTCATCTAAAATTAAGTCCTTTCTAAAATTTTCTCTTATACGTTTAAATATATATTTTTTTAATTTATGTTAATGTAAAAAATAATAATTTTGTACCAAGAGAAACTTTGAAAACCTACCTAACCTTATTACAACAAGCGCAATTTAATTTAGCCTAACCCAACTAAATATATTTTAGATACGTTAACATTAATTTAACAATAAATAAACACAACGAAATATATTTTTTTCGTTATGTTCAGAATGATTTAGCCGAAATTATTGCATACACAAATTTTCACTTGTCTTATATGGAAAGGTGAGCGTTGCTATTTAAGCCAAAATCGCAAGTTTTACCTAATCGGCACGACATATATATGTCGTGCCGATTAGGTAAAACTGGTCAATTAGCAAGAACTCATCTAAAATTAAGTCCTTTCTAAAATTTTCTCTTATACGTTTAAAGATGTATATTTTTCATTTATGTTAATGCAAGAATTTATAATTTTGGACCAAGAGAAACTTTGAAAACCTACCTAACCTTATTACAACAAGCGCAATTTAATTTAGCCTAACCCAACTAAATATATTTTAGATACGTTAACATCAATTTAATAATAAACAAACACAATTAAATATATTTTTTTCGTTATGTTCAGAATGATTTTGGCGAAATTATTGCATACGCAAATTTTCACTTGTCTTATATGGCAAGGTGAGCGTTGCTATTTAAGCCAAATAAATAAATATATATATATATATATATATATATATATATATATATATATATATATATATATATATATATATATATATATATATATATAAAAGGAGGAGGCTGGAGGCAGTGGAGATGTCCTGTCTAAGGGCAATGTGTGGTGTAAATATTATGCAGAAAATTCGAATGTGGAAATTAGGAGAAGGTGTGGAGTTACTAAAAGTATTTGTCAGAGGGCTGAAGAGGGGTTGTTGAGGTGGTTTGGTCATTTAGAGAGAATGGATCAAAGTAGAATGACTTGGAGAGCGTATAAATCTGTAGGGAAGGAAGGCGGGGTAGGGGTCGTCCTAGAAAAGGTTGGAGGGAAGGGGTAAAGGAGGTTTTGTGGGCGAGGGCTTGGACTTCCAGCAAGCATGTGTGAGCGTGTTAGATAGGAGTGAATGGAGACGAATGGTTTTGGGACATGACGATCTGTTGGAGTGTGAGCAGGGTAACATTGTGTGAAGGGATTCAGGGAAACCAGTTAATTGATTTAGTTGGACTTGAGTCCTGGAAATGGGAAGTACAATGCCTGCACTTTAAAGGAGGGGTCTGAGATAGTGACAGCTGGGAGGGACTTTTCTCAGCTGTAGTATCTGAGCTCCTCTGCAAAGACAGTGATTATGTATGAGTGTGGTGAAAGTGTTGAATGATGATGAAAGTTTTTTCTTTGGGGATTTTCTTTCTTTTGGGTCACCCTGCCTCGGTGGGAGACGGCCGACTTGTTGAAAAAAAAAAAAAAAAAAATATATATATATATATATATATATATATTATATATATATATATATATATATGTCGTGCCGATTAGGTAAAACTGGTCAATTAGCAAGAACTCATCTAAAATTAAGTCCTTTCTAAAATTTTCTCTTATACGTTTAAAGATATATTTTTTTCATTTATGTTAATGTAAAAATTTATAATTTTGTACAAAGAGAAACTTTGAAAACCTACCTAACCTTATTACAACAAGCGCAATTTAATTTAGCCTAACCCAACTAAATATATTTTAGATACGGTAACATTAATTTAATAATAAACAAACACAATGAAATATATTTTTTTCGTTGTGTTCAGAATGATTTTGGAGAAATTATTGCATACACAAATTTTCACTTGTCTTATATGGCAAAGTGAGCGTTGCTATTTAAGCCAAAATCGCAAGTTTTACCTAATCGGCACGACATAATATATATATATATATATATATATATATATATATATATATATATATATATGTCGTGCCGATTAGGTAAACTTGCGATTTTAACTTAAATAGCAACGCTCTTCTTGCCATATAAGACATGCGAAATTTGTGTATGTAATAATTTTGCAAAAACCATTCTGAACCTAACGAAAAGATATATTTGATTGTGTTTGTTTATATTAAATTAATGTTAACGTATCTAAAATATATTTAGTTGAGTTGGTAAATAAATTGCGCTTGTGAAATAAGGTTAGGTAGGTTTTCAAAGTTTCTCTTAGTACAAAATTATAAATTCTTACATTAACATAAATGAAAAATATGTCTTTAAACGTATAAGAGAAAATATTAGAAAGGACTTATTTTAAATGAGTTCTTGTCTAATTGACCATTTTCTAATGAATATATATATATATATATATATATATATATATATATATATGTCGTGCCGATTAGGTAAAACTTGCAATTTTGGCTTAAATAGCAACGCTCACTTTGCCATATAGGACAAGGGAAAATTTGTGTATGCAATAATTTCGCGAAAATCATTCTGAACCTAACGAAAAAAATATATTTCATTGTGTTTGTTTATTGTTAAATTATTGTTAACGTATCTAAAATATATTTAGTTGGGTTAGGCTAAATTAAATTGCGTTTGTTGTAATAAGGTTAGGTAGGTTTTCAAAGTTTCTCTTCGTTCAAAATTATTTTTTTTTACATTAACATAAATGTAAAAAATATATCTTTAAACGTATAAGAGCAAATTTTAGAAAAGACTTAATTTTAAATGAGTTCTTGCTAATTGACCAGTTTTACCTAATCGGCACGACATATATATATATATATATATATGTCGTGCCGATTAGGTAAAACTTGCGATTTTGGCTTAAATAGCAACGCTCACCTTGCCATATAAGACAAGTGAAAATTTGTGTATGCAATAATTTCGCCAAAATCATTCTGAACATAACGAAAAAAATATATTTCATTGTGTTTGTTTATTATTAAATTAATGTTAACGTATCTAAAATATATTTAGTTGGGTTAGGCTAAATTAAATTGCGCTTGTTGTAATAAGGTTAGTTAGGTTTTCAAAGTTTCTCTTGGTACAAAATTATAAATTCTTACATTAACATAAATGAAAAAATATATCTTTGAACGTATAAGAGAAAATTTTAGAAAGGACTTCATTTTAGATTAGTTTTTGCCAATTGACCAGTTTTACCTAATCGGCACGATATATATATATATATATATATATATATATATATATATATATATATATATATATATATATATATATATATATATATATATATATATATATATATATACATATATGTATATACATACAAAAAATCTGTAACATTATCCTTAAAGGCGAAGAAATTAGCAGACTCCACTGTACTCACTACGCTTATTTCTGCGAGTGCAAACGATGTGCTGAATGATCTCAATCACTCATGACATGCTATAAATTATGTGACATTAATAAGAAAAAGTTTTGGAATGAGATTAATAAGTTGAGGAAGCCTAGAGAACAAATGGATTTGACAGTTAAAAATAGGAGAGGAGAGTTATTAAATGGAGAGTTAGAGGTATCGGGAAGATGGAGAGAATATTTTGAGGATTTGTTAAATGTTGATGAAGACAGGGAAGCTGTGATTTCGTGTGTAGGGCAAGGAGGAATAACATATTGTAGGAGTGTGGAAGAGCCAGTTGTGGGTGTAGGTGAAGTTCGTGAGGCAGTGGGTAGAATGAAAGGGGGTAAGGCAGCTGGGATTGATGGGATAAAGATAGAAATGTTAAAAGCAGGTAGGGATATAATTTTGGAGTGATTGGTGCTATTATTTAATAAATGTATGGAAGAGGGTAAGGTACCTAGGGATTGGCAGAGAGCGTGTATTGTTCCTTTGTATAAAGGCAAAGGGGACAAAAGAGAGTGCAAAAATTATAGGGGAATAAGTCTGTTGAGTGTACCTGGTAAAGTGTATGGTAGAGTTATTATTGAAAGAATTAAGAGTAAATCAGAAAGCAGGATAGCAGATGAACAAGGGGGCTTTAGGAAAGGTAGGGGGTGTGTAGACCAAGTGTTTACAGTGAAACATATAGGTGAACAGTATTTGGATAAGGGTAAAGATGTTTTTGTGGCATTTATGGATTTGGAAAAGGCGTATGATAGGGTAGATAGGGGGGCAATGTGGCAGATGTTGCAGGTGTATGGAATAGGAGGAAGGTTACTGAAAGCAGTGAAGAGTTTTTATGAGGATAGTGAGGCTCAGGTTAGAGTGTGTAGGAGGGAGGGGGACTATTTCCCAGTAAAAGTGGGCCTTAGACAAGGATGTGTGATGTCACCGTGGTTGTTCAATATATTTATAGATGGGGTTGTAAGAGAAGTGAATGCGAGGGTCTTGGCAAGAGGTGTTAGGCTAAAAGATAAAGAAGCAAATACAAAGTGGGAGTTGTCACAGTTGCTTTTTGCTGATGACACTGTGCTTTTGGGAGATTTTGAAGAGAAGCTGCAGAGGTTGGTGGATGAATTTGGTAGGGTGTGTAAAAGAAGAAAATTGAAAGTGAATATAGGAAAGAGTAAGGTGATGAGGATAACAAAAAGAATAGGTGACGAAAGATTGGATATCAGATTGGAGGAAGAGAGTATGGAGGAGGTGAATGTATTCAGATATTTGGGAGTGGACATGTCGGCGGATGGGTCTATGAAGGATGAGGTGAATCATAGAATTGATGAGGGGAAAAGGGTGAGTGGAGCACTTGAGTCTGTGGAGACAAAGAACCTTGTCTATGGAAGTAAAGAGGGGAATGTATGAGAGTATAGTTATACCAACGCTCTTATATGGGTGTGAAGCATGGGTGATGAATGTTGCAACGAGGAGAAGGCTGGAGGCAGTGGAGATGTCATGTCTGAGGTCAATGTGTGGTGTGAATATAATGCAGAGAATTCGGAGTTTGGAAATTAGGAGGAGGTGCGGGATTACCAAAACGATTGTCCAGAGAGCTGAGGAGGGGTTGTTGGGTGGTTTGGACATGTAGAGAGAATGGAACGAGACAGAGTGACTTCGAGAGTGTATAAATCTGTAGTGGAGGGAAGGCGGGGTAGGGGTCGGCCTAGGAAAGGTTGGAGGGAGGGTAAAGGAAGTTTTGTGTGCGAGGGCTTAGACTTCCAGCAAGCATGTGTGAGCGTATTTGATAGGAGTGAATGGAGGCATATGGTTTTTAATATTTGACGTGCTGTTGGAGTGTGAGCAAAGTAACATTTATGAAGGGATTCAGGGAAACCGGCAGGCCGGACTTGAGATCTGGAGATGGGAAGTACAGTGCCGGCACTCTGAAGGAGGGGTGTTAATGTTGCAGTTTTATAACTGTAGTGTAAAACACCCTTCTGGCAAGACAGTGATGGAGTGAATGATGATGAAAGTTTTTCTTTTTCGGGCCACCCTGCCTTGGTGGGAATCGGCCGATGTGTTAATAAAATAATAAAATAATTTAAAATATGGAAAACAACAATATGTATTCGAGTCAGACGATTAGTGTCTGAGTTCACTCTTCTAAAGTTGCCCAAACTCTCTCTACAGCGTTGTTGGCGTATCGCTCGTTCTATTGGTGTTGAATACCAGCGTACCCTTACTGCTGCGCAGCTGTGTGATATTATAAGGAGTAAACTACAAACTGAAACTATGACAGATCAGTCGAGTGTTTCTCCCTCTACAGGAGCTGTTAACCGTAGGTCACCATTAAGGTTTCTACAGAATGGGAGAGACAAAACTCCTGAGCAAAACCAGCAAGTCACAGGTGTGGGGTTATCGACAGGTGAGTCTGGTTCACTGGCGCTTGAACTAGCCAGACTCACTCTTGAACAAACTAGAGAACA
>WNWK01054791.1:0-11451 GCA_009830355.1 Cherax destructor
CAATCTGGGGATGATGGGTTTGCAGCCTGGGGCCCTACCATTCAAAATATTTACCACAAGGGGAGCCTACTCCACTATAGAAAGGGGGCCCCTGGCTTTTCTTCTGGCATTCGGGGCTTTTTTGATGTCTACGTGGGCCAGTCCTCTCAGGTGGTCCCATCTCCCCAGTGACCACAACCCTCTTTGTAAAACCAGCTCATGAAGAATCCCAACACAAGACTCATGGTTGGAGTATTCGGCTGCAACCCTCCCAATTATGTATAAAACACACCCCTGGAAAAAAATAATATTAGCGGATGTGTTGTCCGGGTCATTGCACTTAGTTGGGTTTTGTTAGGGCCCGGGTGGAACCACCCCTTTTCCCCCCCTTGGGGGGTTTTTTTTTTTAGTGGGAAGTCCCCTGTTACCGACCGCGGGCATCTTGGACCTACGTTAGCCCTGTCTGCTGTCTCCTTTTAAGTTTAAACCGGCCCAATGTCTCGAAAAAAGGTTTAGCTTTATCTAATGACCCGGGAGGGTTTGGGGGGAAAGGGGGCCCCATTATTATTGTGCCATGGCGGCACTCTCCCCTTTTGAGGTGGAACCCTAGTCCTGAGCCCTCTTGGGGTGGGGGTGTTGCATGCAAAGTATGTAATCTTTTTTGGGGGGCATGTTAAAACACCCCCCAAGGCCCCCCCAAACCAAACGAACCATGGGTTAAGGGTTTGAGATTTTTTATCATCAAATCAACGACCTTTCCCACCCAATCATAATGGGAGTTTGACAATGGCAAAAGGTGATGTGGATCCCACTCACAAGTTTGTCATTGTCTTTCCCTGCTTGAGCTGGTTGTGGTACGGTTGTCTCTGTCTATTGGTTTCTGTTTTGCCCTTTACAACCGTGGCGGTGACTATATTACCCCTCTGTACATACTGTATATAATTTCAAAGCCTTATCTAATAGTTGGTGAAAGGAAAAATCAAAAAAATTATCTAATAATAATTGTTTGGGGAAATACAAAAATTTAAAGCATTTTCTTTCTGTGTTTTTTTTCCAAGCTCCCTTTACCTCAGGGTTTAAAAGGCCATTTAACCTTTAGTTGTAATAACTTATGAGTAACCACACAAGGGAAAAGTTAAAAAAAGGGGGGGACCTATGAGTAACCACAAAGGGAAATTATGAGGGGGGTTTTGGTAACCATTTCAAGGAAGTTATGAGGGGCCTAGGTAACCACACAAGGAAGTTTGAAAGGGCCTATGGTAACCACACAAGGAAGTTATGAAAGATCTATGAGTAACCCCACAAGGGGAAATTATGAGGGGCCCATGAGTAACCACACAAGGGAAATTATGAAAGATCCCTTTAATGAGTAACCACACAAGGAAGTTATGGGGGCCATGAGTAACCACACAAAAAAAGTTATGAGGGACCCATGAGTAACCCAAAAAGGAAGTTATGAGGGACCCATGAGTAACCACACAAGGAAGTTATGAGGCCCAAAGGGAACCACACAAAAGGGAAATTATGAGGGACCTATGAGTAACCACACAAGGAAGTTTGAGGACCCATGGTAACCAACAAGGAAGTTTGAGGGACCTATGAGTAAACAAAGGGGAAATTATGGGGGGAAACCCCAAGGAAAATTTTAACCCCTGGTTAAGGGGAAGTAAAAATTAGGGAAACCCAAAAAAATGAGGAATAAATAACCCCAAAAAGGGTTTGGGGCCCAAAAAACCGGGGGGACCCCGAAACCAAAACAAAAATAACCTTTGGCCCCCGAAAGAGGCCTTAACCCACGGGGTTTTTAGTTTTCCGGAATTTTGGGGGCCATTTAAAAAAAGGGATAAAAATTGGGCCCTTAAGGGGGCCTTTTTTAAACACTTTGGGCCCCTTTAACCAAAAAAGGGGTTTAACCCTGGGCCTTTAAAAAGGGGTTTAACCCTGGGCCTTAAAAAGGGGTTTAACCCTGGGCCTTAAAAATTTGGGGCCCCCTTAAACACGGGGTTTAACCCTGGGCCTTTAAAAAGGGGTTTAAACACGGGGTTTAAACTTGGGAACATTTGGGGTTTAACCCTGGTTTTAACCCCTTGTTTTAACCCTGTTTTAAAAAAATTTAACAAAAAATCCAAAACCAAATGTCCTTTAACCCCCCTGGTCTTAACATTGTCCCCTTTAACCCCTTCTTAAAACTGTCTTAACACTGTCTTAACACTGTCTTTAAAATGTCTTCCCCTTCTTAACATGGCAAAACTGTATGTGTTTAACCCCCAATTACTAGATTCAAGAAGATTTTCCCAAGCCAGAAACTATAGGGTTTTTTTAATTTAAAAAATTTTTGCCCCTACAATATGGATGTGGTAAAAACACGTACGAACAGTTAGAAAAACATTGAATGAACATGTTGATTAAAACATCTGGAATAAAAACACTCCCCCAAAATTTTACCCAAAAAAAAAAAATTTTTTTCACACTTGTACAGACCCATGTATTCCCGCTTCCATAATGTGAATGGTTGGTGGGGAGTTGTGGTGGTGAAAAAGACTGGGGTGAGTTTTTTGATGGATGGGTTTATGGTGAGTTTGGTGATGGATGCTTTATAATGGGTTGACTTGATGGTAAGTTGTGGATATGGATGATTGATGGTGAGTTGTGGTTATTGATGGTAGGTTCTGGTTATTGATGGTTTTGTATATGGATGACTGATGGTGATTGGGATGAGGGATGGCCGACGATTTGGGGGTAATGGATAGTTGATGGGTTGGGGTGATGGTTTATGGGAGTTTTTTTAATAATGTTCATAGTGAGATGTGGAAAGAGACGGTTGATGAAGTTGTAGAGATGAATAGTTGAAGATGAGTTGTGGAGATGGATGGTTGAAGATGAGTTGAAATTTTGGGAGTAAACTGTGATTTATAGTAATGGATAGTTAATGAACAATGTTAATACACGAGAAAAATTATGCTGATAAAACAGTTTCGTGAGGAATTGTGTTGGTCAGCTCAGGTGTGTTGCCTAAGTTGTTCTAATGTTCCATTGTGTTGGTCAGCTCAGGTGTGTTGCCTAAGTTGTTCTAATGTTCCATTGTGTTGGTCAGCTCAGGTGTGTTGCCTAAGTTGTTCTAATGTTCCATTGTGTTGGTCAGCTCAGGTGTGTTGCCTAAGTTGTTCTAATGTTCCATTGTGTTGGTCAGCTCAGGTGTGTTGCCTATGTTGTTCTAATGTTCCATTGTGTTGGTCAGCTCAGGTGTGTTGCCTATGTTGTTCTAATGTTACATTGTGTTGGTCAGCTCAGGTGTGTTGCCTAAGTTGTTCTAATGTTACATTGTGTTGGTCAGCTCAGGTGTGTTGCCTATGTTGTTCTAATGTTACATTGTGTTGGTCAGCTCAGGTGTGTTGCCTAAGTTGTTCTAATGTTACATTGTGTTGGTAGCTCAGGTGTTTGCCTCAAGTTGTTCTAATGTTACATTGTGTTGGTCAGCTCAGGTGTGTTGCCTAAGTTGTTCTAATGTTCCATTGTGTTGGTCAGCTCAGGTGTGTTGCCTAAGTTGTTCTAATGTTCCATTGTGTTGGTCAGATCAGGTGTGTTGCTCTAAGTTGTTCTAATGTTCCATTGTGTTGGTCAGCTCAGGTGTGTTGCCTAATTGTTCTAATGTTCCATTGTGTTGGTCAGCTCAGGTGTGTTGCCTATGTTGTTCTAATGTTCCATTGTGTTGGTCAGCTCAGGTGTGTTGCCTATGTTGTTCTAATGTTACATTGTGTTGGTCAGCTCAGGTGTGTTGCCTAAGTTGTTCTAATGTTCCATTGTGTTGGTAGCTCAGGTGTGTTGCCTAAGTTGTTCTAACGTTACATTGTGTTGGTCAGCTCAGGTGTGTTGCCTAAGTTGTTCTAATGTTCCATTGTGTTGGTCAGCTCAGGTGTGTTGCCTAAGTTGTTCTAATGTTCCATTGTGTTGGTCAGATCAGGTGTGTTGCCTAAGTTGTTCTAATGTTCCATTGTGTTGGTCAGCTCAGGTGTGTTGCCTAAGTTGTTCTAATGTTCCATTGTGTTGGTCAGCTCAGGTGTGTTGCCTAAGTTGTTCTAATGTTCCATTGTGTTGGTCAGCTCAGGTGTGTTGCATAAGTTGTTCTAATGTTCCATTGTGTTGGTCAGCTCAGGTGTGTTGCCTAAGTTGTTCTAATGTTCCATTGTGTTGGTCAGCTCAGGTGTGTTGCCTAAGTTGTTCTAATGTTCCATTGTGTTGGTCAGCTCAGGTGTGTTGCCTAAGTTGTTCTAATGTTACATTGTGTTGGTCAGCTCAGGTGTGTTGCCTAAGTTGTTCTAATGTTCCATTGTGTTGGTCAGCTCAGGTGTGTTGCCTAAGTTGTTCTAATGTTACATTGTGTTGGTCAGCTCAGGTGTGTTGCCTAAGTTGTTCTAATGTTACATTGTGTTGTGTCTTCAGTTTGATGTGATCTAAATCATCATATCCAATTCCACTTTATCCTTATTTCCTATACCAGGTCAACCTTATATCCCATACTAGTTCATCCTTATCTTACATACCAGGTTATCTTTCTTCTGTGTCCTTTCTTCTGTGTCACTTTCTTCTGTGTCACTTCTTCTGTCACTTCTTCTGTGTCACTTCTTCTTACTTTCTTCGTGTCACTTTCACAGCTTCTTCCCCAACGTAAGACTCAAGTCTCTCGATGATTATAAGTGAATTATAAACCACTACAACTTTTAGGAAAGTTTTACCCACTAAACAATAATAATGTTAGCAGTTATATATAAATGGTAGTTTACTATTTGTAATTGCTATGAGCAGCACAATGTTCAGTTACGACGTAAACATTACCTAAACATTAACGTTAAGTATTATTTATATTGTAATCTTTAAGAAAAAAGAAATAACATTGTGTTGCACACCATCCAGGGTGTAATACTTGCTAACATTGTGTTGCACACCATCCAGGGTGTAATACATGCTAACATTGTGTTGCACACCATCCAGGGTGTAATACATGCTAACATTGTGTTGCACACCATCCAGGGTGTAATACATGCTAACATGTGTTGTACACCATCCAGGGTGTAATACATGCTAACATTGTGTTCCACACCATCCAGGGTATAATACATGTAACATTTGTTGCACCATCCAGGTGTAATACATGCTAACATTGTGTTCCACACCATCCAGGGTGTAATACTTGCTAACATTGTGTTCCACACCATCAGGGTGTAATACATGCTATCATTGTGTTCCACACCATCCAGGGTGTAATACTTGCTAACATTGTGTTCCACACCATCCAGGGTGTAATACATGCTAACATTGTGTTCCACCATCCAGGTGTAATACTGCTAACATTGTGTTCCACACCATCCAGGGTGTAATACATGCTAACATTGTGTTCCACACCATCCAGGGTGTAATACTTGCTTTGTTCACACCATCAGGGTGTAATACATGCTAACATTGTGTTCCACACCATCAGGGTGTAATACATGCTAACATTGTGTTCCACACCATCCAGGGTGTAATACAGTACAACATTGTGTTGCACACCATCCAGGGTGTAATACATGCTAACATTGTGTTGCACACCATCCAGGGTGTAATACATGCTAACATTGTGTTCCACACCATCCAGGGTGTAATACATGCTAACATTGTGTTCCACACCATCCAGGGTGTAATACATGCTAACATTGTATTCCACACCATCCAGGGTGTAATACATGCTAACATTGTGTTGCACACCATCCAGGGTGTAATAATTGCTAACATTGTATTCCACACCATCCAGGGTGTAATACATGCTAACATTGTATTCCACACCATCCAGGGTGTAATACTTGCTAACATTTAAACATCCCAGTAAATTACAACACATTATTTTTATAATATTCGCTAACATTCAAACATCACAATACATAACAGCATAATGTTGAAGCTTAGTAAGACAGAGACGTACTGACCAGTGCACAACACCCACCACCTAAATTATTTTTTGTCATTGGATCGAATATCAACGGCTTCTAGTTTATATATATATATATATATATATATATATATATATATATATATATATATATATATATATATATATATATATATATATATATATATATGTGTGTGTGTGTGTGTGTGTGTGTGTGTGTGTGTGTGTACTCACCTATATGTGGTTGCAGGGGTTGAGTCATAGCTCCTGGCCCCGCCTCTTCACTGGTCGATACTAATTCACTCTCTCCCTGCTCCATAAGCTTTATCATACCTCTTCTTAAAGCTATGTATGGAACTTGCTTCCACTATTTCACTCTCCAGATTATTCCACTTCTTTACAACTCTAAGGCTAAAGAAATACTTCCTAACATCCCTATGACTCATCTGGGTTTTCAGCTTCCAATTGTGGCCCCTTGTTCCTGTATCCCATCTCTGAAACATTCGAGCCCTGTCCACCTTGTCAATTCCTCTTAGTATTTTTTACGTTGTTATCATGTCCCCCCTGTCCTCTAGTGTCATCAAGTTGAGTTCCCTTAACCTCTCCTCATAAGACATACATATCAGTTCCGGGACTAAACGTGTTGCAAATTTTTGCACTTTCTCCAATTTCTTGACGTGTTTGACTAGGTGAGGGTTCCATACTGGTGCTGCATACTCCAGTATTGGCCTGACATACACGGTGTACAATGTCATGAATGACTCCTTACTCAGATGTCTAAACGCTAATCTCAGGTTTGCCAATCGCCCATATGCTGCAGCAGTTATTTGATTGACGTGTGCCTCAGGAGACATGTTCGTTATAATGCTTACTCCAAGATCCTTTTCTTTAAGTGACGTTTGCAGCCTTTGATTCCCTAACATGTATGCCGTCTGCGGTCTTCTGTGTCCTTCCCCAATCTTCATGACCTTACACTTACTGGGGTTAAACTCCAGGAGCCATTTGTTTGACCAGACTTGTAGTCTGTCCAGATCCCCTTGTAATCTTAACTGATCCTCGTCCGCTTGTATTCTCCTCATCAGTTTCACATCATCAGCGAACAGTGACACTTCTGAATCTATTCCTTCCATCATGTCATTCACATATATAAGAAACAGCACCGGACCTAGGACTGACCCTTGTGGAACCCCACTCCACACATGCGCCCACTCTGACACTTCATCACGTACCAACACTCGTTGTTTCCTTCCTGTTAGGTATTCCTTGATCCATTGCAGTACTTTCCCTATTATTCCTGCCTGCTCCTCTACTTTTTGCACCAGTCTCTTGTGTGGTACTGTGTCAAAAGCCTTCTTACAGTTCAAAAAGATGCAATCTACCCATCCCTCTCTCTCCTGTCTTACTACTGTTACCTTATCGTAGAACTCAAGTAGATTTGTGACACAGGATTTCCCATCTCTGAAGCCGTGCTGATTGTCATGTATGAGCCCAATCTTTTCAATATGTTCCACAACTCTTCTCCTGATGATCTTTTAAATTACTTTACATACTATACAAGTCAGAGACACTGGTCGAGAGTTTAACGCTTCCTGTCTGTTTCCCTTCTTAAAAATTGGAACTACATTTGCTGTCTTCCACGCCTCAGGCAATTGTCCAGTTTCGGTAGATTTACTGAAGATTGTTGCTAGCGGCACACACAGTGCCTCTGCTCCTTCTCTCAGTATACAAGGAGATATGTTATCTGGGCCCACCGCCTTTGATGTATCTAGTTCACCTAGCAGTTTCATCACCTCTACCTTGGTTATGTGTATTGAGTCCAGCACCTGCTGGTACACCCTACCTCCCCGATTTTCTGGAAGCATCCCTGTCTCTACCATAAATACTTCTCTAAATCTTGTGTTTAGTTCATCACATACTTCCTGGTCATTCTTTGTGAGCTCCCCTCCTTCTTTCCTCAGCCTGATTACCTGGTCCTTGACTGTTGTTCTTTCTCCTAATATGACTGTATAACAACTTTGGTTCAGATTTGGCTTTTGATGCTATGTCGTTCTCGTATTGCCTCTGGGCCTCTCCTTATCCCAGCATATTCGTTTCTGGTTCTCTATCAACTCCTTGTTTTCTTGAGTCCTTTGCCTTCTATACCTTTTCCATGCTCTAGCACACTTGGCTTTAGCCTCTTTACACCTCCTGTTAAACCATGGGCTCACTCTGGTCTTACTATTTTTTCTGTTACCCTTTGGTATGAACTTCTCCTCTGCTTCCCTGCACTTAGTGGTCACTAGTTCCATCATTTCATTTACTGTCTTTCCCTCTAGTTCTCTTTCCAACTGCACTTCATGCAAGAAACTTCTCATTCCTATGTAGTCACCTTTTCTGAAGTTCGGCTTCTCTCGTTGTTCCTGCACTGTTGCATTCTCCATTTGTAACTCTACAAGGTATTCAAAACTCAGGACATCATGATCACTAGCGCCAAGGGGTCTTTCGTGTGTGATATCCCCTATGTCTGAGCTATTCAAGGTGAATATGAGATCCAGCCTCGCTGCAACATCCTCTCCTCTCTCTCTGGTTGTATCCCTAACATGCTTGTGCATGAAGGTCTCCAATACAGTCTCTAACATCTTAGCCCTCCATGTTTCTGGACCCCCATGTGGCTCTAGATTTTCCCAGTCATGAGGGGTTTCTAAAAGCATATGTGTCTGATGTTTCCCCAGAGGCTGTTCTTTCCTGTCTGTCGTTGCCTGTCATATCCCTCTTTCCTTCCACTGATTTCGTCTTGCTCTCACTTTCAGTTGTTCCCTTTCTTTTCGTGTTCTGTCTCGATTGAGGTACACTTGTTGATATTCCTGAGATTCTTTTAACATTGGTTTCTGTTGTAGTATCCTGTTCCTTACCACTTCCGTCTTGAATGTCAATTTGATTGGTCGGTTTTTTCCCTCGAATACCCCCCAAGTCTGTGAAAATTTTCTACCTGAGACATGTCCTTCTCTCCTGTTATTGCAATGATGCTCTTAATCTCTGTTTCCTCCCAATGCTTTCTTTCTTTCTCTGGATCTGATTTAAGCATCTCCTTTGTTGTTTCCCTCATCATCTCCTGGACACTCTGATGACCTGATAGTACATCTGTTAAAGACTTAGCTCCATCCCCTCCTTCAGTCCCCTCCCTGCCTACTGATGTTCCCATTTCAGTCACCTTATTCCTTTCGGATCTCATCTTTATATCTTGCTTCAGCACATCCATTTCTTCCTCCAGTCTTTGTATCTTTGCCTCAGCTTCTACAGCTCGTGATTCCCACTTTTTGCTCTCTGCAGATATCTTCTCTAACATGTTATTGTAAAGCTCATTTATCCTTTTTTCCCATTCTTTATACATTTTGTTCTTGAGCCGTTCTACCCATTCTTCCTTTTCAGACCAACCATCCTCAGTTCCCTTGTCTTTACGTCCTCCCTTTTGAGATCCCATTTTTTACCCTGTTAGGATGTTCTAGCTCCTTCAGGTTTGTGTAAAAAAAAAAGGGTGTGGTGGAGGGGAGGGATTTATGATCTAATATGTTAGGTTAGGTTAGGTCACTTTAACACGCTAGACCACGCTACTCTTCTGAATATTATAGAAATATTTCTCACCCTATTCCACATTAACATATAATGGTGTACACATGTGTTAGTGTGTGCGTGCACGTTTACTAGCTTGTTCTTTGAGAAAAAAGGTTGGGGGGGGGGTCGCTAGGCTACACAACTCTTCTGAAGATTTGAAATCACTTACTAAATATTGTCAAGGTTATTCCTATCTATCTGCTGGCACTAAAAGTTAGGGAGAGAGTGATGGTATAGCATACAACCAGCAGGGCGAGACACTGACACTTTAGACACCAACCAAAAATTGCTGCCACACATAGACAAGTGACGTCGTCTGCACAACAATGGCGGCTCCTGGTGGTGGCTGCTATGATCTTCACTTTGTAACTCCCTCCGTAGATTTTATCATGCATAAAAAACTTGGTATTCACGCTTTTTCCTTTAGTGTTATGGTCATAACAAATCTGATGATACTAACTGTAGTCACAACACCAAGTGCTGGGGATTGACTAATATTTTTCTTTCATTATTACTGTATCACTCGTTTATGACTTTATTACTACACTGCTGCTATAACCAACCAGATATTTGCATTTATTTTTATTTAAGGTCCCAACCTTGACCCATTAAATATGATTATTTTGATTATTTGTGTCAACACTGTCGCCGGCACTGACCAGCTGATTGCTACCCTCACTCACACACCTGCCAGTAAACTCACCGCATTCAAATTTAAATTATAAAATTCTTGATGTTATGACATTATTCACACTCTAGAAAGCTGTTACACTCTTGTAGGTATGTTCACTGATTCACTCACGTACTATGACCGCTAATAATAACGTAGGACAGCTGCTAGACGCTAAATCCCGGGAGCACTATTAACCATACTGCTTCACGCGTGTGTGTGTGTGTGTGTGTGTGTACTCACTTAATTGTGGTTGCAGGGGTCGAGACTCAGCTCCTGGCCCCGCCTCTTCGCTGTCCGCTACTGGGTCTCTGCTCTCCCTGCTCCATGAGCTTTATCATACCTTGTCTTAAAACTATGTATGGTTCCCGCCTCCACTATATCGTTCGCTAGACTATTCCACTTCCTAACTACTCTATGGCTCAAGAAGTGCTTCCTAACATCCCTTTGACTCATCTGAGTCTTCAGCTTCCAGTTGTGCCCCCTTGTTTCTGTGTTCCCTCTATGGAACATCCTGTCACTATCTACCTTGTCGATTCCCCGCAGTATTTTGTATGTCGTTATCATGTCTCCTCTAACCCTTCTGTCATCCAGTGTTGTTAGTCCTATTTCCCTCAACCTTTCTTCATAGGACAGTCCCCTAAGTTGTGGAACTAGCCTTGTCGCTAACCTTTGCACTTTCTCTAATTTCTTGACGTGCTTGACCAGGTGTGGGTTCCAGACTGGTGCTGCATACTCTAGTATGGGCCTGACGTACACGGTGTACAGTGTCTTGAACGATTCCTTGTTAAGGTAACGGAACGCTAATCTTAGGTTTGCCAGTCGCCCATATGCTGCCGCAGTTATCTGGTTGATGTGTGTTTCTGGAGACGTGCTTAGCGCTAAGTTATACTCACCCCAAGGTCTTTCTCCTTTGATGAGGTTTGTAGCCTTTGTCCACCTAGCCTGTACTCTGTCAGCGGTCTTCTTTGCCCTTCTCCGATCTTCATGACTTTGCATTTCTTGGGATTAAATTAGAGAAGCCAGTTGCTAGACCAGATGTCAAGCTTGTCCAGGTCTGTTTGAAGTCCTGCTTGGTCCTCATCCGATGTGATTCTCCTCATTATTTTCACATCATCTGCGAACAGAGACACTTCTGAGTCTATCCCGTCCGTCATGTCATTCACATATACCAAGAATAACACTGGTCCTAGGACTGACCCCTGTGGTACACCGCTCGTCACAGGCGCCCACTGTGATACCTCATCACGCACCATGACCCGTTGTTGCCTCCTGTGAGGTATTCCCT
>WNWK01054792.1:0-11450 GCA_009830355.1 Cherax destructor
TTCTTCTTTCCTAGGACGCAGACCACAGTCAACTAACATCCAGGTACCTACTTATGATAGGTGAACAGGGGCAGCAGGTGAAGCAAAGTTAAAAATTAATCCCATAGGTTTGGCGGTAGGAGGTAGGTATCAGTGAGCCCTACCTCACCACCGCTGATCTCGGAAAAGTGAAACAAGCCCCTTGTAGGAACACCTGCCTTCAGAACTGAAGTACAACAGGAAACACCTGCCTTCACAGCTGAAGCAAGTAAGTAGATGACTTTTTCTTGAAAAACACGTGTCTGAAAGTAGAAACACGTGCCTTCAGCACTGAAGCAGGTAAGTGGGTGACTTGCCTATTTCCTTGGGCAACATGTGTGTTTGAAAGTAGCGAGGGAAGCCTCACTGCTGGCAGGAAGCCTCACTGCTGGCGAGGGAGAGCCTCACTGCTGGCGAGGAGAAGCCTCACTTGGCGAGGAAGCCTCACTGCTGGCGAGGGAGCCTCACTGTTGGCGAGGCTTCACGGGTAAAGGAACAACCTCATTCGATTCAATCACACAGGAACTAAATAGCTGAAAATTAGGAAGAACGTGTCCCCAGGAACCTGGTCCGCTCCTGAGGCTTTGTTTGGTATTGGTAACGTCCTTGTACCACGTTTGGTAGAGGTAGCATGACTGTAGCATGTTTGGTAGAGGTAGCATGACTGTAGCATGTTTGGTACAGGTAGCATGACTGTAGCACTGGGGTGGTTATGGTAGCATGACTAGCACTGGTGTGATCGTGGTAGTGTGACTAACACTGGTGTGGTAATGTGAATGTAACACTGGTGTGGTAATGTGACTGTAACACTGGTGTGGTAATGTGACTGTAACACTGGTGTGGTAGTGTGACTGTAACACTGGTGTGGTAGTGTGACTGTAACACTGGTGTGGTAATGTGACTGTAACACTGGTGTGGTAATGTGACTCTAACACTGGTGTGGTAATGTGACTGTAACACTGGTGTGGTAATGTGACTGTAACACTGGTGTGGTAGTGTGACTGTAACACTGGTGTGGTAATGTGACTGTAACACTGGTGTGGTAGTGTGACTGTAACACTGGTGTGGTAATGTGACTGTAACACTGGTGTGGTAGTGTGACTGTAACACTGGTGTGGTAATGTGACTGTAGCACTGGTGTGATCGTGGTAGTGTGACTGTAACACTGGTGTGGTAATGTGACTGTAACACTGGTGTGGTAGTGTGACTGTAACACTGGTGTGGTAATGTGACTGTAACACTGGTGTGGTAGTGTGACTGTAACACTGGTGTGGTAGTGTGACTGTAACACTGGTGTGGTAGTGTGACTGTAACACTGGTGTGGTAGTGTGACTGTAACACTGGTGTGGTAATGTGACTGTAGCACTGGTGTGGTAGTGTGACTGTAACACTGGTGTGGTAGTGTGACTGTAACACTGGTGTGGTAGTGTGACTAACACTGGTGTGGTAGTGTGACTGTAACACTGGTGTGGTAGTGTGACTGCAACACTGATGTGGCAGTGTGACTGTAACACTGGTTTGGTAGTGTGACTGTAACACTGGTGTGGTAGTGTGACTGTAACACTGGTGTGGTAGTGTGACTGTAACACTGGTGTGGTAATGTGACTGTAACACTGGTGTGGTAGTGTGACTGTAACACTGGTGTGGTAATGTGACTGTAGCACTGGTGTGGTAGTGTGACTGTAACACTGGTGTGATAGTGTGACTGTAACACTGGTGGGGTAGTGTGACTGTAACACTGGTGTGGTAGTGTGACTGTAACACTGGTGTGGTAATGTGACTGTAGCACTGGTGTGGTAGTGTGACTGTAACACTGGTGTGGTAGTGTGACTGTAACACTGGTGTGGTAGTGTGACTGTAGCACTGGTGTGATCGTGGTAGTGTGACTGTAACACTGGTGTGGTAGTGTGACTGTAACACTGGTGTGGTAGTGTGACTGTAGCACTGGTGTGATCGTGGTAGTGTGACTGTACCACTGGTGTGGTAATGTGACTGTAACACTGGTGTGGTAATGTGACTGTAACACTGGTGTGGTAGTGTGAATGTAACACTGGTGTGGTAATGTGACTGTAACACTGGTGTGGTAGTGTGACTGTAACACTGGTGTGGTAATGTGACTGTAACACTGGTGTGGTAGTGTGACTGTAACATTGGTGTGTATGTGACTGTAGCACTGGTGTGATCGTGGTAGTGTGACTGTAACACTGGTGTGGTAATGTGACTGTAACACTGGTGTGGTAATGTGACTGTAACACTGGTGTGGTAGTGTGACTGTAACACTGGTGTGGTAGTGTGACTGTAACACTGGTGTGGTAGTGTGACTGTAACACTGGTGTGGTAGTGTGACTGTAACACTGGTGTGGTAATGTGACTGTAACACTGGTGTGGTAGTGTGACTGTAACACTGGTGTGGTAGTGTGACTGTAACACTGGTGTGGTAGTGTGAATGTAACACTGGTGTGGTAGTTGACTGTAACACTGATGTGGTAGTGTACTGTAACACTGGTTTGGTAGTGTGACTGTAACACTGGTGTGGATGTGACTGTAACACTGGTGTGGTAGTGTGACTGTAACACTGGTGTGGTAGTGTGACTGTAACACTGGTGTGGTGTGTGATGTAACACTGGTGTGGTAGTGTGACTTAACATTGGTGTGGTGAGTGTGACTGCAACACTGATGTGGTAGTGTGACTGTAACACTGGTGTGCTAGTGTGACTGTAACATTGGTGTGGTAGTGTGACTGCAACACTGGTGTGGTAGTGTACTGTAACACTGGTTTGGTAGTGTGACTTAACATTGGTGTGGTAGTGTGATGTAACACTGGGTGTTGGTATTTGACTGTAACACTGGTGTGGTAATGTGACTGTAACACTGGTGTGGTAGTGTGATTGTAACACTGGTGGGTAATGTGACTGTAGCACTGGTGTGGTAGTGTGACTGTAACACTGGTGGGTAGTGTGACTGTAACACTGGTGTGGTAGTGTGACTGTAACACGGGGTGGGTAGTGTGACTGTAACACTGGTGTGGTAATGTTACTGTAGCACTGGTGGGTAATGTGACTGTAACACTGGTGTGGTAGTGGCCTGTAACACGGGGGTGTGGTAGTGTGAATGTAACACTGGTGTGGTAGTGTGACTAACACTGGTGTGGTAGTGTGGCTTAACACTGGTGTGGTAGTGTGGCTGCAACACTGATGTGGAAGTGTGACTGTAACACTGGTTTGGTAGTGGCTGTAACACTGGGTGGTAGTTGACTAACCACTGGTGTGGTATGTGACTGTACACTGGTGTGGTAGTGTGACTGAACACTGGTGTGGCAATGTGACTGTAACACTGGTGTGGTAGTGTGACTGTAACACTGGCGTGATAGTATGACTGTAACACTGGTGTGGTAGTGTGACTGTAACACCGGTGTGGTAGTGGACTGTAACACTGGTGTGGTAATGTGACTTAGCACTGGTGTGGTAGTGTACTGTGCACTGGTGTGGTAGTGTGACTGTAACACTGGTGTGGTAGTGTGACTGTAACACTGGTGTGGTAGTGTGACTGTAACACCGGTGTTGTAGTGTGACTGTAACACTGGTGTGGTAATGTGACTGTAGCACTGGTGTGGTAGTGTGACTGTAGCACTGGTGTGGTAGTGTGACTGTAACACTGGTGTGGTAGTGTGACTGTAACACCGGTGTGGTAGTGTGACTGTAACGCTGGTGTGGTAGTGTGACTGTAACACTGGTGTGGTGGTGGTAGTGTGACTGTAACACTGGGGTAGTATGACTGTAACACTGGTGTGGTGATGGTAGTGTGACTGTAACACTGGTGTGGTGGTGGTAATGTGACTGTAACATTGGTGTGGTGGTGGTAATGTGACTGTAACACTGGTGTGGTGGTGGTAATGTGATTGTAACACTGGTGTGGTGGCGGTAGTGGGACTAACACTGGCGTAGTCGTGGTAGTATGACTGTAACACTGGTGTAGGAATGTTAGTGTGACTGTAACACTAGTGTAGTCGTAGTAGCGTGACTGTAGCACTGGTGGTCATGGTAGAGTTAAAACAATTGATATGAATCCTTTAGGTTGATCTTGCAACTTGCTGGGTAGCGTAGAGGTTGGCGAGATATACGGCCGTTGACTAGCTGCGTCTTTACTGGAATAATGGGGTTGACAGCGAGCAGTGTGAGGTGTGCTGAAACCAGTCCAGGAGGGAAGCTTGTTAACTGGAAGGCCGCAGGTCTAGGAGTGAGAGTAAGGCATGGCTGCGTATGTCTAACTTGAGGCAGTACCCTCTGGTGGGCATTCAGGGTAATATTACAATGATTTGAGTCATGTGCATATGCAAGCCGGGGATAAATGATAAGGCTCTTCAACGACAATGTTACTTTATTTGGGATTTTGTACACAGCGTGGTGCAGGCTGAGCTTGGTAGGCCTATGCCACTAGCTGTTAGCACCATAGTGCTGCAAAATGTGAACCCAACTGGGCATACATCGTTCAGCCACCTATCCATGGTCGTCCTCGACCATGATTGACTGAACAGGGCATAGATCACAGAATAAAAACAAATATGCATGTGGACATGGACAAAAAGAAACTTCCCACAGGGAGGGAAGAAACAAAAGGGGGTGTGCTAAATATCATGGTCCAAGGCAGTGAGCCTTGGTGGGCGTCAGTGCTCACCTTCCTGCGTCTGGACAGTAATTAAGTTTATTCAGGTATACACAAATACAGTTACATAGATTATCATACATAGCAGCATATGTGTAGAGAACCCTCCAGGATAACCCAAAAAAGTCAAAGTGACTTATTTCCACAGGAGACATCGCTGCAGCTGAGCTATGATGTAACAGGGTACGGTCTCATCAGAAACAGTGAAGCAGTCATCGTAGTAGTTGCTGCAGGGTTCCCTCAACCTGGGGCACAATCTGCTGGTGCGCTTGAGTGAGGCATCGTCAGTACTCGGCAACTGGGGAGGACTTCTTCTGGCAAGCGACTCAAGAGGACATTTCTCTACTGGTACTGTCACTGGCCAGTCACTCCTGGCGAGAGTGGAGTGAGTCATAGCAGACAACTCAGGTAAGGGAGTCATAGCAGCATACACTGTAACTGACACGAGTCAGTCGCCTGCCGACAGGGCTACTGTGGCTAGACGATGTCATCCTCTCGACAGTTAGAGTCATAGCAGAGGTAAGTCTAAGCATCCTCACACTAGTTTTCTACACATAACTGCACTCTGATGGTCAGAAGGTGGAGTGAAACGAGTCTCAACGGGGAGTTGTAGTAGGTACGACTCAGGCATGGCGTCTACGAACGGTGAGCATAAAAGGCCTCTGTACATGGCTGCTCAGACGCTCGTAATCTGATGCCTGGACTGACTAGTATCAGTTGTCAAATGGTCACAACGTGGTGACATATAACACGAGGGTGTTACCAATGATCTGGGCTCAGACCACACTGTGGTCTACACACACACATCTGGGCTCAGACCCCACATCAGGACACAATGACAACTGCACACACCCACAACGCGCATGCGGTTACATGGCTTTCACTAGCAAAAGATGCTTTTCTGTGCAAAAAATCGACACTAAGGCATTCACGAACATATGAGAACACTAGTATGGAACACTGACTGAGAGGAATTAACATGTGACATTTCTTCTCTCAATTGTTCTTGACAATACTGCAACAAATTGCATATGAAAGACCCATGGCATCACCCATGGTGACATCATGGGTGATGCCAGGCAGCAGACAACAGCTTGGTAACCCACGTGGTTTGCTCTATATGGCTAGTAGATCCATGTGGCCTTATCCACGCGTGGCTTCAAGTGACCTCGGGCATTCGGATACACAGCTCTGGTGAAAATTTACACTGAATTCATAGAAAAACAGCATAGAGGGTGTAAGAGTGTAGTGGGGTATGGTGGTAGTGAGATGAGCGTGGGTGAGGCGGGGACTCCGCCGCACCTCCCTCCCCTACTCACAAACACGTGGAGAAACAACCACACTGGATGCAGAGCACCACACAACTCACCTTTGACTTGCTGAAATAGCCATGCTGAGCTGAAAATAACAGCAGAAACATATAGGTGATGCTGAACACATGACTGAGAACAGCATGAGACGCTTTGGAGTCGCTGGGGGACGCCATTAGGATTTATCGAAGAAATTCGGCAAATTTCAGACTGGATCCTCCTGATTCTGTCCGAATGATGAAACTTGTGGACGCGACTTCAGGACAGCTCATAGAGAGACAGATGCTTCTTGCATGGGGTGATGAAGTGAAGACAACATCTTCGGCTTCCTTCCTTCCTCTCTCAGGGCAACACACTTGCTGTGACCACAGCTGCCACCAATATTACAATTTATTTGAGTCCTGTGCGTGTGCAAGTCAGGGATCAATGGTAAGGCTCTTTGGAGGCAACGTTACTTTATTTGGGGTCATGTACACAGGTAGTGTGTTGTAAATGAAGGTATGTAATAATCCACTATTGTAATGTAACTTTTTACGTCATTTGACCTGTTCCCAGCAGTTAGAAGGTTAGGGCTGCCATCACATAGTCTCTGCTGAATATACCACACAAGCTCATTACAGAGGAGAATTACTGAAACAGATCTTCTCATATCCTACCCCCCAATATTTGGCTAACCTATTTTTATGCTACCCAAATAATAGCTTTTATAACCTTTTATTCATGTGCTTGCTTATTGTTCTACCTTATTGTATTAAGAACATAAGAACATAAGAAAGAAGGAACACTGCAGCAGGCCTACTGGCCCATGCGAGGCAGGTCCAAATCTCCAACGGCTTAAGCCAATGCCCCGACCCAGCCAGGTCAGGTTACATTCACTTAAGGAAGGAGCACTGCATCTGACCTAGTAGCACAAGCTAGTCAGGACCAATTCACACCCAACCGCACCCACTCATATAATTGTCCAGCCGACCACCTGGTCAGGTCACTTCCACTTAAGGAATTAGTACAGGTCAGGTTACATTCACTTAAGGAAGGAGCACTGCATCTGACCTAGTACAAGCTAGTCAGGTCCAAACTCACACCCATCCACACCCACCCATGTATTTATCTAACCTATTTTTAATTCTACACAACGTCTTAGCATCTATGACGGTACTCGGGAGTTTGTTCCACTCATCCACAACTCTATTACCAAACCAGTGCTTTCCTATATCCTTCCTGAATCTGAACTTTTCCAACTTGAAACCATTGCTGCGAGTCCTGTCTTGGCTGGATATTTTCAGCACGCTATTTACATCCCCTTTGTTTATTCCTGTTTTTCATTTGTACACCTCAATCATATCCCCCCTAATTCTACGCCTTTCTAGAGAGTGCAGATTCAGGGCCTCAGTCTATCCTCATAGGGAAGATTTCTGATACAAGGGATCAACTTTGTCATCCTCCTTTGTACGTTTTCCAGTGCATTTATATCCATTCTGTAATACGGTGACCAGAACTACAACTAATATTACTACTAATACTACAACTAATATTACTACTAATACTACAACTAATATTACTACTACTACTACCACCTACACCTCACTAAGACTAAATATACCCTCTGTGTACATGTATTCTTTGTAACGGCTTGACAAAGCTCCTGGAGAGCTAAACGTTGCCACAATAAATATCACATTAGTTGCATTTGTGTCCTTTTACTTAACAATTATCTACTAGTATTTTTCCTCATGCTATCTGCAAACTGTGAGGCCTAGCCCACCAGACCCCATATGGGGTGGGGTGTGGGGGGACTGGTGTGTGGTTGGCATCCCGCCCGCCTCCCTCAGAGACTGGCCGGTGCCTCCACCCTACCACTCCTGTTGCTGCCCTTGCAACATTGCACAGCTCCTGATGATGCAATGAAGTGTGAAAATACTTGAGCTAAAGATTTCCCCCTCCGTGGCTTGTCTTGCAATATATATATATATATATATATATATATATATATATAGTGTGTGTGTTAGAGATTGCTTTACATAAGTTGTGTCTTACGTGGAAATGCCTGTATTTATGCGACGTATTTCTGGCTACAAATTTTCCTGTTTTCTAGATTCTTTTTTATCGATATTTGTTTGCATGTTTGTCATCAGTATGTGTCTAAACGTACGTACGCGTGAGTGTGTGTACTCACCTATTTGTGGTTGCAGGGGTCGAGAAATAGCTCCTGGCCCCGCCTCTTCACTGATTGCTACTAGGTCCTCTCTCCCTGCTCCATGAGCTTTTATCAAACCTCGTCTTAAAGCTATGTATGGTTCCTGCCTCCACTATGTCGCTTTCTAGGCTATTCCACTTCCTGACAACTCTATGACTGAAGAAATACTTCCTAACATCCAACTGTGACCCCTTGTTTCTGTGTCCCCTCTCTGGAACATCTTGTCTCTGTCCACCTTATCTATTCCTCGCAGTATTTTATGTCTTTATCATGTCTCCCCTAACCCTCCTGTCCTCTAGTGTCGTCAGGCCGATTTCCCTTAACCTTTCTTCGTAGGACAATCCCCTTAGCTCTGGGACAAGTCTTGTTGCAAACCTTTGCACTTTCTTTAATTTCTTGATGTGCTTGACCAGGTGTGGGTTCCAAACTGGTGCTGCATACTCCAGTATGGGCCTGACGTATATGGTGTACAGAGTCTTGAACGATTCCTTAGTGAGGTATTGGAACGCTATTCTTAGGTTTGCCAGCCGCCCGTATGCTGCAGCAGTTATCTGATTGATGTGTGCCTCAGGAGATGTGCTCGGTATTATACTCATCCCAAGATCTTTTTCCTTGAGTGAGGTTTGCAGTCTTTGGCCACCTAGACTATACTCTGTCTGCGGTCTTCTTTGCCCTGTGTGTGTGTGTGTGTGTATTTGTGTTAGTTAGTTAGTTACCATTTTGTCCTAGGCACATGTCAATTAGACACTAGGCCTGTTGTATGTGTGTGTGTGTGAGTTAGGAAACACCTCGAAATGTTTCTGCCCCACCGGGAATTGAACCCGGGCCCTCCGTGCATGAAGCGAGAGTTTTAGCCACCAGGCCGATCCTTTTCCTTGAGTGAGGTTTGTAGTATCTGCCCCCCCCTTAGACTGTACTCTGTCTGCGGTCTTCTTTGCCCTTCCCCAATCTTCATGACTTTGCATTTGGTGGGGTTGAACTTAAAGAGCCAGCTGCTGGGCCAGGCCTTTTCCTCGTCTGATTGAATTCTTCTCATCAACTTCACATCATATGCAAACAGGGACACTTCAGAGTCTATTCCTTCCGTCATGTCGTTCACAAATACCAGAAACAGCACTGGTCCTAAGACTGACCCCTGTGGAACCCGCCTCGTTACAGGTGCCCACTCTGACACCTCGCCACGTACCATGACTCGCTGCTGTCTTCCTGACAGGTATTCCCTGATTCATTTTAGTGCCTTCCCTGTTACCCCTGCCTGGTCCTCCAGCTTTTGCACTAATCTCTTGTGTGGAACTGTGTCAAATTCCTACTTACAGTCCAAGAAAATGTAATCAACCCACCCCTCTCTCTCTTGTCTTACTGCTGTCACCCTGTCATAGAACTGCAGTAGGTATGTGACACAGGATTTCCCGTCCTTGAACCCATTCTGGTTGTCGTTGATAAGTTCGTTCCATTCTAGGTGCTCCACCACTCTTCTCCTGATAATCTTCTCCATGACTTTGCATACTATACATGTTAGTGACACTGGTCTGTAGTTTAATGCTTCCTGTCTGTCTCCTTTTTTAAAAATTGAGACTACATTTGCTGTCTTCCATACCTCAGGTAGTCACCCTGTTTCGATAGATGTGTTGAAGATTGTTGTTAGTGGTACACATAGCTCCTCTGCTTCCTCTCTCAGGACCCATGGAGAGATGTTATCCGGCCCCATCGCCTTTGAGGTATCTAGCTCACTTAGCAGCCTCTTCACTTCTTCCACAGTTGTATGTATTGTGTCCAACACTTGATGGTGTACCCTACCTCTCCGTCTTTCTGGAGTCCCTTCTTTCTCCACTGTAAACACTTCTTTCAATCTCATGTTGAGCTCCTCACATATTTTGCAGTCGTTTCTTGTGTTCTCAACTCCTTCCTTCCTCATCCTGATTACCTGGTCCTTGACTGTTGTTTTCCTCCTGATGTATCTGTACAACAGCTTCGGGTCAGATTTGGCTTTCACTGCTATGTCATTTTCGTATTGTCGTTGGGCCTCCCTTCTTACCTGTGCATATTCATTTCTGGCTCTATGACTGCTCTCCTTATTCTCCTGGGTCCTTTGCCTTCTATACTTCTTCTATTCTCTAGCACACTTGGTTTTGGCCTCACTACACCTTTGGGTGAACCAAGGGCTCATCCTGGCTTTCTCGTTATTCCTGTTACCCTTGGGTACAAACCTCTCCTCAGCTTCCAGCCATATTGTTGTCACATACTCCATTATCTCATTTCCTGACTTCCCTGCCAGTTCTCTGTCCCACTGAACCCCGTGAAGCATATTCTTCATATCTGTGTGTCCCCTTTCTTGAAGTTTGGCTTCATTCGTCCTGCCCTTCTGCTTCCCTCTCCACTTGTAACTCTACTGTGTATTCGAAGCTCAAAACCACATGGTTACTGGCCCTGAGGGGTCTTTCATATGCGATGTCTTCAATGTCTGCACTACTCAAGGTGAATACTAGGTCCAGTCTTGCTGGTTCATTCTCTCCTCTCTCTCTGGTAGTGTCCCTTACGTGTTTGTACATGAGGTTTCCCAATACCACCTCCATCATCTTAGCCCTTCACGTTTCTGGGCCCTTATGTGGCTCAAGGTTCTCCCAGTCGATTTCCCTGTGGTTGAAGTCACCCATAATTAGCAGCTTTGCCTTGCTTGTATGAGCCCTACTGGCCACTTCCGACAGTGTGTCAACCATCGCTCTATTGCTCTCATCATACTCTTGCCTTGGCCTCCTGCTGTTCTGTGGTGGGTTATACATCACTGCAATTACCACCTTGGGACCTCCAGACTGAAGTGTTCCTATTATGTAATCTCTTGCTTCTCCTCTGTCTCCTCTCTCCAGCTCATCAAAATCCCATCGGTTTTTGATGAGCAGTGCCACTCCTTCACCCCCTCTGTTCTCCCTGTCTTTCCTCAGGATCTGATATCCCGTTGGAAAGATGGCTTGGTTTTTGTGACAGCTATGATGTCTGGTGATGCTTCTTTCATGCCACTCCCACTTATTCGTTATTCCATCAGTGGTACACTGATGGAATAACGAATAGGTTTCCTCTCCAACAGTGCATTCTGGGCGGTCTGTGAGGGTGGGGGACCTGGCAGTGTGCTGTGGGATTCTACAGCGTAGTGTGGGATGGGGTAAGTGTGGATTGTGGTTTGTGTTGGGATAGCATGTTTGGTTGTGGGGTTCTGGGGGTGGTTCTGTGTGTGCTTGTGCTTGTTGCTCTGATCTGGTTGTCCTCTGCTG
>WNWK01054793.1:0-11449 GCA_009830355.1 Cherax destructor
ATTATGAAACAGCTGGACCGACTGGAAACAAAATAAATCGCCGGGTCCTGATGAGCTTTTGCAAGGGTTCTTAAGGAATGCAAAATGGAACTCTGTGAACCAATATCTAACATTTGTAATTTATCTCTTCAAACAGGTGTAGTGTCTGATATGTGGAAGATGGCTAATGTAATTCCTATTTTTAAAGCAGGGGACAAGTCACTACCGTCAAACTACCGCCCAATAAGCCTGACCTCAATTGTAGGCAAATTACTAGAGTCAATTATAGCTGATATTATTAGAAGCCATCTAGATAACCATAATTTGATTAATGATACCCAGCATGGATTCACGAGGGGCCGTTCCTGCCTATCTAATTTATTAACCTTCTTCAGTAAAGCTTTTGAGGCTGTTGATCACGATAAAGAATTCGATATTGTTTATTTAGACTTTAGTAAGGCTTTTGATAGAGTACCGCACCAGAGACTGTTAAAGAAAGTGGCAGCTCATGGCATTGGGGGAAAAGTGCTGTCATGGATCGAGTCATGGCTCACCAATAGGAAGCAGAGAGTGTGCATAAATGGGTTAAATCCGAATGGGGACTTGTAACAAGTGGTGTTCCACAGGGATCAGTCTTAGGCCCATTGTTATTTATAAATATATCAATGACCTTGATGAGGGAATTACTAGTGATAGAGCAAATTCGCCGACGACACGAAGATAGGTAGGATAATTGATTCAAACATAGATGTCATAGAACTTCAGGAAGATTTAGACAAACTTAATTCGTGGTCAGAAATGTGGCAGATGCAGTTCAATGTAGATAAATGCAAAGTTCTGAAGCTCGGAGTGTCCATAACCCAAGCACGTATAAGTTAAATAACGTAGAACTTAGCCATACAGATTGCGAGAAGGACTTGGGGGTGATGGTAAGCAGCAACCTTAAACCAAGACAGCAATGCCTAGCGTACGTAATAAGGCAAATAGATTACTGGGATTTATATCAAGAAGTGTTAGCAACAGAAGTCCAGAGGTTATATTACAGCTTTATACATCATTAGTAAGGCCTCACCTAGATTACGCAGCTCAGTTCTGGTCTCCATATTACAGAATGGACATAAATTCGTTAGAAAACATTCAGCGTAGAATGACTAAATTAATACATAGCATTAGAAATCTTCCTTACGAAGAAAGATTGAAGACCCTAAAATTACATTCACTTGTAAGACGTAGAATGAGGGGAGACATGATCGAGGTATACAAGTGGAAAATGGGTATTAACAAAGGGGATATAAATAAGGTCTTGAGGATATCTCTCCAAGAGAGAACCCGCAATAATGGATTCAAGTTAGATAAGTTTAGATTTAGAAAGGATATAGGAAAGTATTGGTTTGGAAATAGGGTAGTTGATGAGTGGAACAGTCTGCCTAGTAGGGTTATTGAAGCTAGGACCTTGGGTAGTTTCAAATTTAGGTTGGATAAATTCATGAGTGAGAGGGGTTGGATTTGAGTGGGACTCGCGCATGAGTGGGTAGAATTGTCAAAGCTTATTTCTTGGGTAGCTTTGAAAATTGGGTTGAGCAAATATTATGTTAGTGGGATGGATTGTGAAGGACCTGCCTAGTATGGGCCAACAGGCCTGCTGCAGTGTTCCTCCTTTCTTATGTTCTTATGTTCTTAAGTTTAATTTCTGTGTGGGAAAAATTGTCAAAGCATCTGTTTTTTAAATAAAGCTTAAAATCATTGGAATGCGAACAATGACTGGGAAATAATGTCTCTTCCGATCCACTTCGAAGTTTTACCTCTGGTGTGTTGTCCAGAAAGCAATTTTCACACTGTTTTTGGCCTCTATAAGTCAAAATTTGAAAATTTTATTAAACAAATAGTGATATGACAATAAATAAATAAGGAGTGTCTCGTTTTATTGACTTCAAAATATTAATGCTATATTCAGAAAGAAGAAAGACACCTTATAAGTCAAGACTACGTATATAGCTGCAAATTTAAAATTTTCGTGAATTTGTTAAAAATACCTGAAAACATTGGATTCAAGGCATAAATGAAGTTAGACTTCACACTTTCAGTGTTGATGGGATTTATTACAAGAAAGCTTCGATCTGACTTTTAGATTTGTATATCTAAATCTGCCAAATCTATTAACTAAATTAGTTTCCATGTAATAACTACAGAATGCCTCGTCTGCTCAGCTTTAAGGTCTTAAGCTTTGATGTATTTTACTCTGAAGTAATGGAGTGTTGCTTGACCGAAGTCATACTGATAAATTTACCATGATCTGGTATCAAGTTAGCAGGTCAAAAAGAAATACAGTGGAACCTCTGGTCACGAACGCTTTCGAACACGAACAAATCGGTTCACGAACAAAAAAGTTGCCCAATTTTTGCATCCGAACAAACAGCCATACCAATTTTCACATTTCGCACTATTTTTTTTGCACGCGCCAATTTTCCCCACTTCCTGTTGTTTGTGTACACCTGACAAAGAGCCTCACCTTGTAGTGGGTCTTGGTCAGACGTACGATCATTGTACACCTGACAAAGAGCCTCACCTGGTAGTGGGTCTGGGTCAGACGTACGATCATTGTACACCTGACAAAGAGCCTTACCTTGTAGTGGGTCTGTGTCAGACGTACGATCATTGTACATCCGACAAAGAGCCTCACCTGGTAGTGGGTCTGGGTCAGACGTACGATCATTGTACACCTGACAAAGAGCCTTACCTTGTAGTGGGTCTGTGTCAGACGTACGATCATTGTACACCTGACAAAGAGCCTTACCTTGTAGTGGGTCTGGGCCAGACGTACGATCATTGTACACCTGACAAAGACCCTCACCTTGTAGTGGGTCTGGGTCAGACGTACGATCATTGTACACCTGACAAAGACCCTCACCTTGTAGTGGGTCTGGGTCAGACGTACGATCATTGTACACCTGACAAAGAGCCTCACCTTGTAGTGGGTCTGGGTCAGATGTACGATCATTGTACACCTGACAAAGAGCCTCACCTTGTAGTATGTCTGGGTCAGACGTACGATCATTGTACACCTGACAAAGAGCCTTACCTTGTAGTGGGTCTGGGTCAGATGTACGATCATTGTACACCTGACAAAGAGCCTCACCTTGTAGTGGGTCTCGGCCAGACGTACGATCATTCACTGTCAACTCCTGGAGTTGTATTTCATGTGTTTTTAAATTCATTATGTTTTCTTGGTTGTTTATGGTATGTTTTTTCTCTGTTATTTAAGGTTTTTCTCTATTAAACTGTGCATTATTTTGTATAATTACACAGTTACATAGATTATCATACATAGCAGCATATGTGTAGAGCACCCGGGATAAATTACACAGTTACATAGATTATCATACATAGCAGCATATGTGTAGAGCGCCCGGGATAAATTACACAGTTACATAGATTATCATACATAGCAGCATATGTGTAGAGCGCCCGGGATAAACCAAAAAAGTCAGGCAGGCTGACTTATTTTCTCGATTATCTGGGAAGTAAGTTATTCATAAATTAAAGTAATTACGACAGTGATAAATTAAGATTAGCAATGTTCTATCAGCAGGTAGTGCCCACGCAGGTAGCAGGTAGTGCCCACGCAGGTAGCAGGTAGTGCCCACGCAGGTAGCAGGTAGTGCCCACGCAGGTAGCAGGTAGTGCCCATGCAGGTAGCAGGTAGTGTCCACGCAGGTAGCAGGTAGTGCCCACGCAGGTAGCAGGTAGTGCCCACGCAGGTAGCAGGTAGTGCCCACGCAGGTAGCAGGTAGTGTCCACGCAGGTAGCAGGTAGTGCCCACGCAGGTAGCAGGTAGCGCCCACGCAGGTAGCAGGTAGTGCCCACGCAGGTGCAGGAGTGCCCATGCAGGTAGCAGGTAGTGTCCACGCAGGTAGCAGGTAGTGCCCACGCAGGTAGCAGGTAGTGCCCACGCAGGTAGCAGGTAGTGCCCATGCAGTGTGAGCAGGCAGTGCCCATGCAGGTAGCAGGTAGTGCCCAGCAGGTAGCAGGTAGTGCCCACGCAGGTAGCAGGTAGTGCCAGCAGTCAGCAGGTAGCAGGCTAGTGCCCAGCAGGTAGCAGGTAGTGCCCACGCAGGAGCAGGTAGTGCCCATGCAGGTAGCAGGTAGTGCCCACGCAGGTGCAGGAGTGCCCATCGCAGGTGAGGCAGGTAGTGCCCACGCAGGTGCAGGTAGTGCCCATGCAGGTAGCAGGTAGTGTCCACGCAGGTAGCAGGTAGTGCCCACGCAGGTAGCAGGTAGTGCCCATGCAGGTAGCAGGAGTGTCCACGCAGGTAGCGGTAGTGCCCACGCAGGAGCAGGTAGTGCCCACGCAGGAGCAGGTAGTGCCCACGCAGGTGCAGGTAGTGCCCACGCAGTGTGCTGGCAGCATCAAGACGTCAGACAGTGTTGCTGCGCATCAGCAGCTCAGACAGTGTTGCTGGCAGCATCAGCCAGACAGTGTTGCTGGCAGCATCAAGAAGCTCAGACAGTGCTTGCTGGCAGCATCAAGACTCAGACAGTGTTGCTGGCAGCATCAAGAACCTCAGACAGTGTTGCTGGCAGCATCAAGCAGCTCAGACAGTGTTGCTGGCAGCATCAAGAAGCTCAGACAGTGTTGCTGGCAGCATCAAGTACCTCAGACAGTGTTGCTGGCAGCATCAAGCAGCTCAGACAGTGTTGCTGGCAGCATCAAGTACCTCAGACAGTGTTGCTGGCAGCATCAAGCACTCAGACAGTGTTGCTGGCAGCATCAAGCAGCTCAGACAGTGTTGCTGGCAGCATCAAGCAGCTCAGACAGTGTTGCTGGCAGCATCAAGCAGCTCAGACAGTGTTGCTGGCAGCATCAAGTACCTCAGACAGTGTTGCTGGCAGCATCAAGTACCTCAGACAGTGTTGCTGGCAGCATCAAGCATCTCAGACAGTGTTGCTGGCAGCATCAAGCATCTCAGACAGTGTTGCTGGCAGCATCAAGTACCTCAGACAGTGTTGCTGGCAGCATCAAATCCTCAACAGTGTTGCTGGCAGCATCAAGCACTCAGACAGTGTTGCTGGCAGCATCAAGTACCTCAGACAGTGTTGCTGCGCATCACAGACCTCAGACAGTGTTGCTGGCAGCATCAAGACCTCAGACAGTGTTGCTGGCAGCATCAAGCATCTCAGACAGTGTTGCTGGCAGCATCAAGTACCTCAGACAGTGTTGCTGGCAGCATCAAGTACCTCAGACAGTGTTGCTGGCAGCATCAAGTACCTCAGACAGTGTTGCTGGCAGCATCAAGTACCTCAGACAGTGTTGCTGGCAGCATCAAGTACATCAGACAGTGTTGCTGGCAGCATCAAGTACCTCAGACAGTGTTGCTGGCAGAATCAAGTACCTCAGGCACTGTTGCTGGCAGCATCAAGCATCTTAGACAGTGTTGCTATCAGCATCAAGAATTTCATACAGTGTTGCTGGCAGCATAAAGTACCTCAGACAGTGTTGCTGGCAGCATCAAGTACGTCAGACAGTGTTGCTGGCAGCATCAAGTACCTCAGACAGTGTTGTTGGCAGCATCAAGTACCTCAGACAGTGTTGCTGGCAGCATCAAGTACCTCAGACAGTGTTGCTGGCAGCATCAAGTACCTCAGACAGTGTTGTTGGCAGCATCAAGTACCTCAGACAGTGTTGTTGGCAGCATCAAGTACCTCAGACAGTGTTGCTGGCAGCATCAAGTACCTCAGACAGTGTTGCTGGCAGCATCAAGTACCTCAGAGAGTGTTGCTGGCAGCATCAAGTACCTCAGAGAGTGTTGCTGGCATCATCAAGCAGCTCAGACAGTTTTGCTGGCAGCATCAAGCAGCTCAGACAGTGTTGCTGGCAGCATCAAGCAGCTCAGACAGTGTTGCTGGCAGCATCAAGCAGCTCAGACAGTGTTGCTGGCAGCATCAAGCAGCTCAGACAGTGTTGCTGGCAGCATCAAGCAGCATCTAGTGTGATGAAGAAAATCATGATGATTTAACACAGACTGAAGAACATGACGAGTTAGCGTTTGATAAATATTATGAAGAAAGTTTTGCCATCAACAACACGTCACTGGCGGCCATCTTGGGGATCCTTTTCCAAATAACAAGCGTCATCCAAAAACATTCATGTTATCACAAACATAAAAACAAAAGACTAACATATGCAACATCTGTGAATCTTATTGTCGACTGAAACTTTTCGTCTACTCAGTAGGTTTCTTCAGTCAAATACAGAGGCAACAATCGTGGTAATCAGTCCATCAACTGATTGCATAATCTTCACTTCGCTGCTACCTGCTGCCTCTTTTTTGACTGAAGAATTCTACCGCATGGGCGAAACGTTCAAGCCAGCAACAAATATAACTAACTGTACATGTGTCTTACATCTCATTGGTCGAAAGAGAGGCATATATAGGCGTATCAAAAGAGGGGATGGACAGATAAGAAATCAATATTTTCAATTAAAGAGAGAAATAAAAAAAAAGAATAAGAAAAGCAAAAAGGGATTATGAGGCTAAGGTCGCAAGGGATTCGAAGACTAACCCAAAAGGGTTCTTTCAGGTATACAGAAGTAAGATTAGGGACAAGATAGGCCCACTTAAGAGTAACTCAGGACAGATCACGGACAGTGATAAGGATATGTGTGAAATTTTCAATACTTACTTCCTCTCAGTTTTTACTCAGGAAGATACTAGCGGAATTCCAGAAATAATAAATTATGTAGAACAGGAAGATAATAGACTATGCTCGATTGGGGTAACTAGTGACATGGTCATCAGACAAATAGAGAAATTAAAACCTAACAAATCCCCAGGCCCTGATGAACTGTTTGCAAGAGTTTTAAAGGAATGTAAAAGGAAATTAGCAAACCTTTGGCAAATCTTTTCAATATATCACTACAAACTGGCATAGTGCCAGACAAGTGGAAAAAAGGGGAAATGTAATACCTATTTACAAGGCAGGTGACAGGTCCTTAGCTTCGAACTATAGACCAATAAGCCTTACCTCCATAGTTGGTAAATTTATGGAGTCAATAATTGCAGAGGCAATTCGTAGCCATCTTGAAAAGCATAAATTGATTAATGAATCACTAAGGGGCGTTCCTGTCTTACGAATTTACTAACTTTTTTCACTAAGGTGTTTGAGGAGGTAGATCATGGTAATGAATATGATATTGTGTATATGGACTTCAGTAAGGCTTTCGATAAAGTTCCACATCAGAGGCTACTGAGGAAACTTAAGGCACACGGAATAGGAGGAGAAATTTTTTCCTGGGTAGATGCATGGTTGACAAATAGGCGGCAGAGAGTTTGCATAAATGGAGAGAAATCAGAATGGGGGCACGTCTCAAGCGGTGTTCCACAGGGGTCAGTTTTGGGCCCCCTGTTGTTTACAATTTACATAAACGACATAGATGAGGGAATAAATAGCAACATAAGTAAATTTGCTGATGACACCAAAATAGGCCGTCCAATTCATTCAAATGAGGACATTAGAGCACTCCAGGATGAAAAGGAATGGTTCAGAGAACCGACGAGTTGGTAAATTAGACACATATGCAACACATGTTGCATATGTGTCTAATTTACCAACTCGTCGGTTCTCTGAACCATTCATTTACATCCTGTCTGACACTGCAACATCTTGGTATCTTAATACAGGGATTTCTTCACTTGCCTATTCCTTGGGCACGACCTACTTCCACATTGGACAAATGCGACACCTCCTACAACTGCTGCACCTCTCCTGTCTACAGTATATAAGCTTCCTCTTCGCACATATGCTGTATACTATTCAAGATTGATGGACTGACAACATCGATTCAAGATTGAGGGACTGACCACCTCAAACTCCTCCTGTTTTTCACGATTCTCCTTTGTATGGACTGATGAAGCCACTGTGTGGCGAAACGTTTCCTCAATAAAGATACCCAAGTGTTGCATATGTGTCTAATTTACCAACTCCAGGATGATTTGAATAGACTGATGCAGTGGTCGGAGAAGTGGCAGATGCAGTTTAATGTAAACAAATGCAAAGTTCTTAATGTTGGGCAGGACAATACCCATGCCACATATAAACTGAATAATGTAGATCTTATTGCTTGTGATTGCGAGAAGGATTTAGGAGTTCTGGTTAGTAGTAATCTGAAGCCAAGACAACAGTGCATAAGTGTTTGCAATAAAGCTAACAGAATCCTTGGCTTCATATCAAGAAGTATAAATAATAGAAGTCCTCAGGTTGTTCTTCAACTCTATATATCCTTGGTTAGACCTCATTTAGATTATGCTGCTCAGTTCTGGTCACCGTATTACAGTATGGATATAAATGCACTGGAAAACGTACAGAGGAAGGATATAGGAAAGCACTAGTTTGGTAATAGAGTTGTGGATGAGTGGAACAAACTCCCGAGTACCGTCATAGATGCTAAGACGTTGTGTAGTTTTAAAAATAGGTTAGATAAATACATGAGTGGGTGTGGGTGGGTGTGAGTTTGGACCTGACTAGCTTGTACTACCAGGTCAGTTGCCTTACTAATTCCTTAAGTAGTAGTGACCTGACTACCTGGAGACTGAGCTCCAGGTGGTCTACTTGATAATTGTATGAGTGGGTGCGGTTGGGTGTGAGATGGTCCTGACTAGCTTGTGCTACTAGGTCAGATACAGTGTTCCTTCCGTAAGTGAATGTAACCTGACCTGGCTGGGTCGGGTCATTAGCTTAAGCCTGTTGGAGACATGGACCTGCCTCGCATGGGCCAGAAGGCCTGCTGCAGTGTTCCTTCTTTCTTATGTTCTTATGTTCTTAACTCGTCGGTGTTAAATATAATTTCCAACATAGAAATAGAAAAAGGCAAATATGTGGCAATGACATTATTGCTTCTTGAAGGAAACCCACTTGACACTTGTTCCATCCAGCAGTAACAGCCTGGTTGATCAAACCCTGATCCACCAGGAGGCCTGGTCTCAGACCGAGCCGCGGGGGGGTTGACCCCCCAAGACCCTCTCCAGGTATACTTCAGGTATCTTGGAGAAACCTCGCCAGTAAACCATCAGAGTTCGCCTCTACAGCAGAGAATAAATATTGATCATTGATGCAACATCAACTCCTCCCAGAGGAACACATCAACCTGGGAAAATGTGTACAAGTTGATGTTGCTCAACTTCAGTTTCAGAATTGATCATTTTAACTATTAGACAACTGTATATATGAGTATTGTTTATTTTTAATTTCTGGAGTTAGAATAATGTAGGGTTTTCAGTAATACTTTTAAGGCTCTAAATAACAGCATTAAGAGTGCTTGATAATTTATGTACACGTTTAATATGAATGAAAATTATTCAGACCTTGATTTTCCTAACTGATTTCTGATTTTCGTCTTCATCAAAATACTAAATATTCAGATTAATTCACAAATATGACCTTTTCTTATTTTTTTTTTCACTTTTAAGCCAGAGGGGGAGGGGGAGGAGCCTGTAGTTACTACTGAGTAATGACACTGACAGCTCCGAAAAAAAAATTTAATATTTACCCTTCTCTTGTTATTTATTGACCAATAAGAATTCCCATATAAATTGAACATAGTTATCACAATTTTAAAAATATAGGAAATTATCGGTATCGAGTGAAAACTGGGTACCAGCAAACATTCTGGTATCGTCCCATCTCTAGTTTCAAGCCTATCTACTACACTAGGGTCACTAGATGTATCTAGGTCCTGCATGATCCGAGGAAGGTATTTCCGTATTCATAGCCCCAGTCCCCTGGGGCTGTGGATACGGGGCTGGAATAGTGTGCAACATTTGTTGACAATGTAACTAAACATCCGCCCTGAAAAGACATTCACAGGTCATCATATAGAAGCTAATATCTAAATTTCTTCAATAAATATAGTAAATTTGAACCAACACAGCCAAAATCTGATTCAAATCCTTCAGAGAGACCAATACCCTAAAATACACAAGCACATGAAGTTTGCAGTCGGTAGGAAATTGCATTAATAATGTTAGCATGGAAGGCTTCAAGCTAATCAGATGCAGTATTTAAATTTTTGTAATTTCTTGACAAATACAACAACCAACTGGGATCTATTGAAGCCAAAATTAATCGAAACTTTTTTCAAAATAAGACAAAAGAGCTGATAAAAAATAAATTAAATAAGTAAATATTAAGTAATCTTAGTGTACATATTTTTAACAATGGTTTTGAGGACACACAAATTAGACACAAAAGAGGGATTAAAATTGATTTAACTTAGACAAATAAAATCAAACCCTTTTTGACTTTTTTCTAATCAAAAAGATTTTCCAATAATAACACACAAACCTAACATAAAAAATTGTTTCCCCTTTTAAAAAACACATCAACACTAAAAGTTTAAAACCGACCAGAAGATGCATTTTCCAGTTATTGAACAGAATCCCCCAAAATTTGCCTACACAACCTAAACCCCTGAAATGATCCATCCATTTTAGACGATGTTATTAGACTTGAATTCTGATGAAGTTCACAATTGTTACATGTAATTAATTAAGGAAAATGTTTTCTACTTGTAATTAAAATGTGAAGTGTTCCACTTGTTGTGGGGGTCAGCCTCATGTTGGTGAAGTTCAACGGGAACTTCCTCCCAATTCCTCCCTGGAAAGTTTGGGTCACCATGGCTCGCCATGACTCACCATGGCTCACTATGCCTCACCATGGCTCACTAGACTCACCATGGCTCACTATGGGTCACCCTGGCTCATCGGGTCCCATGGCTCACTGGCCAACATGGCTCCCTATGGCTCCCATGGGTCATCATGGCTCCACCCTGGCCACTATGGCTCACCATGGCTCATTATGGCTCACCATGGCTCACTATGGCTCACTTTTGCCTCTCATGGCTCACCATGGCTCACTTTACTCACCATGGCTCCCATGGCTCACCATGGCTCACTGGGGTCACCATGGCTCACTATGGCTCACCATGACTCACCTTTGGGTCACTTGGCTCACCATGGCTCACTATAGCTCACTATGACTCATCATGGCTCACTATGGCTCCCCCCACAATGGCTCACTATGGCTCACCATTTGGGTCCCATGGCACACCATGGATCCTGGTCACCAAGGCTCATTATTTGGGTCACCATGGCTCACTGAGGGGCCCCACTATGGCTCACCATAGCTCACTTGACTCCCCCATGGCTCATTATGGCTCACCATGGCTCACTATGGCACACCATGGCTCACCATGGCTCACTATGGGTCACCATGGCTCATTATGGCTCAAAAAAGGCTCACCATGGCTCACTATGGCACACCATGGATCACAATGGCTCACCTTTGGGTCATTTGGCTCACCATGGCTCACTGGGGGCCTCACTTGGCTCACCCCTGGGTCACTATGACTCACCATGGGTCATTATGGCTCACCATGGCTCACTATGGCACACCATGGCTCACCATGGCTCATTTG
>WNWK01054794.1:0-11449 GCA_009830355.1 Cherax destructor
ACTAGCCTGTGCTGGCTTTAAATTCGCTCACTTCAGCACTCGTTGCAGGCATTTTCTTAATTAGATCATCATGCAACTGCCTTGCTTTTTCACATATTATTGCCTCCGAAACAGTATCTCCTGCTAACTGTTTCTCGTTGATCCACACCAACAACAACTTTTCCACATCTTCCAGCACTTGTGGTCTGTGTTTTGTGAACACAGATGAACCTTTTGCAACAACAGCTTCCTTGATTTTACGTGAATTTTTCTTGGCCACAATGGTAGCAATGGTAGAAAAGGCTTTACCATACAGCCTGGCCAGCTCACTGATACGCACTCCACTTTCATATTTTTCTATTATCTCCTTCTTCAGTTCTATCGTACATGTATTTCTGTTCCTCTTTGCCACAGGCTTACCACTAGGATCTTTCCTTGGACCCATGGTAGCTTATTTAGCAGTTGCAAGCACTAAAAACAGTGGAATAATGACAATATACTGGTATGAATGCGTGGGTGTGGGTGGGTGGTCGCTCTCGCTTGTAAACAATAGCACACTGACGCTCCCTGGAGTGCGCGCTCAGCTGGGCGCCACGAGGACACGTCCGGTACGAATGTCGTTACGCGAAGCAAACATTGTTACTCGCATTCATTTTTTTTACGTTATAAATATCGTTACTCGAAAATATCGTAAGCTGACAGCATCGTAACACGAGGTATGACTGTACAAGGCAAAAGAAAAGAAAGAAAAAACAGAGGAGAACCTTTGGTGTCGCCATGGGCTCTCCTCTATCTCCTGTTCTTGCTAATCTTTACATGGAATACTTCAAGACTGTTCTTCCCACTATTGATGTACAGTGGTACCTCGGTTAATGATATTTTTTCGTTCCAGAATGCTGTTCAAGTGCCATTACCAAACGAATTTATCCCCATAAGGAATAATGTAAAATAGACTAGTCCTTTTAGACCCCCAAAAACACACTTACAAAAGCATTTAAAAAAAATAAACTTGGAGGGTCCACTGTAAACCTATATAATCTAATTCCCAATCAAAATTTAATAGAAAGTAACTGCCTCTATTACACAGCACCACAAGCCAATGCTGTCCTAAATAGTGCTAAAAATATTACAGTTCTTAATTACAATATCAGATCCCTAAGCAAACAATATGATGACCTCCTGGCACTCCTTGATACCCTAAAGACAACCTTTTCCTGTATTATTCTTACTGAAACCTGGCTTAAGCAGGCCATAATAGATATCTACTCAATACCAGGATACACAGCGATCTGCAACTGCAGACCATACCAAGTTGGGGGTGGTATTGCAGTCTATTACTCTAATAAACTATCTTGTAATAACACCACCTGCTATAGTGATGAATATGGAGAATATATTTTTGCAAATCTTACTGTAAAAAACCTTAAGACTCCTATAACAATCGGTGCCATTTACCGGATGCCTCATACAAACATCCCAAATTTCAGTGATAAATTAAAGACACTAATAACAAACAACCAAATGAACGAGCACCACCTTCTCTTAGCCGGAGACTTCAACATTAACCTTGGGCTAACAGATGACCAGCCAGTAACTGACTTCATCAACAATATGAACAACACACTACTCTTACCAACTATAAGTGTCAGGGGCCCAAGATTGTTCAACTGCCTCCCAGCATACATCAGGGGGATTACCAACAAACCCCTGGCTGTCTTCAAGCAGGCACTGGACAGGCACCTAAAGTGGCCCGGTGGTCTGGTGGCTTGAGCTCTCGCTTCACACACGGAGGGCCCGGGTTCGATTCCCGGCGGGTGGAAACATTTCGACGTGTTTCCTTACACCTGTTGTCATGTTCACCTAGCAGCAAATAGGTACCTGGGTTGTTAGTCGACTGGTGTGGGTCGCATCCTGGGGGACAAGATTAAGGACCCCAATGGAAATAAGACAGACAGTCCTCGATGACGCACTGACTTTCTTGGGTTATCCTGGGTGGCTAACCCTCCGGGGTTAAAAATCCAAAGAAATCTTATTATTATCTTATTACCTAAAGTCGGTACCTGACCAGCCAGGCTGTGGTTTGTACGTTGGACTGCGTGCGGCCAGCAGTAACAGCCTGGTTGATCAGGCTCTGGTCCAACATGAGGCCTGGTCACGGACCGAGCTGCGGGGGCGTTGACCCCTGGAATTCTCTCCAGGTAAACTCCAGGTAATAACTAAACCAACCATGGTGACTGAGAGAAGTGCAACCATAATTGACCATATATGGACCAATATATGTACTAGCCCCCCTTAAATCAGGGATAATTACAAACAGCACAACAGACCACTACCCCACCATCCTCTTAACAAACATTAATAAACCACCACTGGAATACAACAAAGTTTCTTTTAGACTTCACGACGAGGCCTCAATAAGTACAGGGTCGGTTGACTGGCCTACAGAATTCTCTGATGCCAATGGTATCGATGATTGGATCGACATATTTCTTAATAAATTACTTAGACTATACAACAAACATTGTCCCATAAAAACGAAACAGATTACGAACAATCGGCTAAGTTGCCAATGGCTAACAGCATACTAAGATCCATTGATGGGAAACATCAATATGAAAAGCAATATAGACAGGGCCTAAACTAATAAGAAAGGCCAAGCAATTACAGTGGACCCCCGGTGTTCATAGTCATCGGAGTTCGTAATATTTGGTGTTCGTAACGTTTTTTCGTAAAAATATTGGTTTGGTGATCGTAATTCCGCTCGGTAATCGTCATTCATCCCAGACGTGTACGCCTGGCCAGAGCAGCCCGACACACCATTCAGTCAGTTTGCCATTGTTTACCAGCGAGTGACGGTCACCCCATGTGTTCATATGATACATTTCATCATTATTCCATTCTTTTTAGTGCTTGCAACTGCTAAATAAGCCACCATGGGCCTAAAGAAAGCTCCTAGTGCCAGCCCTGTCGCAAAGGTCAGAAACACGGTAGAACTGAAAAAAAGAGATCATTGCAAAATATGAAAGTGGAGTACGTGTTGCCGAGCTGGCCAGGCTGTATGGCAAAGCCCATACAACCATCACTTCCATCGTGACCAAGGGAAATGAAATCAAGGTAGCTGTTGTTGCGAAAAGTGCAAGTATGGTCACAAAACAGAGATCGCAAATACTGGAAGATGTGGAGACTTTGTTGTTAGTGTGGATCACTGAGAAAGAATTAGCAGGAGATAGTTATACACAGGCGATAATATCTGAAATAGCAAGGCAGTTGCATGATGATCTCAAGAAAATGCCTGCAACGAGTACTGAAGTGAGCGAATTTAAAGCCAGCAAAGGCTGGTTTGACATTTAAGAAGCATAGTGGTATTCACAGTGTGATAAGGCATGGTGAGGGAGCAAGTTCTGAAAAATGTGCGGCTGAAAAATTTGTGCACAAATTCATGGGGTACATAGAGGCTGAACAATTCCAACCCTAACAAGTGTTCAATTGTGACGAAACAGGCCTGTTTTGGAAGAAAATGTCAAACAGGACCTACATTAAACAGGAGGAAAAGGCACTGCCAGGACAGAAGCCTATGAAAGACAGGCTAACTCTTATGTTGTGTAGTAATGCTAGTGGGGATTTCAAAGTGAAGCCTTTACTCGTGTATCACTGAAAATCCCAGTGTTCAAGAAATACAGTGTTGCCAAGGCTAATTTGTGTGTGATGTGGAAGGCTAACACTAAGGCATGGGTCATGAGGGACATTTTTCTTGATTGATTCAATGAAGTGTTTGGCCCCAGTGTGAAGAAATACCTCCTGGAAAATAAATTGGAACTCAAGTGCCTCCTGGTAATTTACAATGCTCCTTCTCATCCTCGAGACTTGGAAGAGCAAATTGTGGAGGAGTTTCGTTTCATCAAAGTGAAGTTCTTGCCCCCTAATACCACTCCTCTCCTCCACCCCATGGACCAGCAGGTCATTGCAAACTTAAAAAAACTCTACACCAAAGCAATGCTTCAAAGATGCTTTGACATAACCTCGGACACTGAATTGACCCTAAAAGAGTTCTGGAAAGATCACTTCAGTATCCTCCATTGCATAAACCTTATAGGGAAGGCTTGGGAGGAAGTGACCTCCAGGATTTTGAACTCTGCTTGGAAAAAATTGTAGCCAGACTGTCCCAGAGAGGGATTTTGAAGGATTTGGGGCTGATCCTCAGGACCCTATGCCTGTTGTGGAAAAAATTGTGGCACTGGGGAAGTTCATGGGGTTGGAGGTTAGTGGCGAGGATGTGGAAGAGTTGGTGGAGGACCACAATTAAGAGCTAACCACTGCAGATCTGCAAGAGCTTCATCTGCAACAGCAACAGACCACAGCTCGGGAATTTGCTTCAGAGGAGGAGGAAGAGAGATGGAAGACGGTGCCTTCTTCAAAGATTATAGACATTTGTGCCAAGAGGACTGATGTGCAAAGATTTATGAATCATTTTCACCCTAACAAAGCTGTTGTAGGCTGTGTTGGCAACATGTACAATGACAATGTGGTGACCCATTTTAGGCAAGTTTTAAAGAGATACAGTCATACCTCGTGTTACGATGCTATCAGCTTACATTATTTTCGAGTAACGATATTTATAACGTAAAAAAAATGAATGCGAGTAACGATGTTTGATTCGCGTAACGACATTCGTACCGTGTGGCGCCCAGCTGAACGCGCACTCCACGGAACGTCAGTGTGCTATTGTTTACAAGCGAGAGCGACCACCCACCCACACCCACGCATTCATACCAGTATATTGTCATTATTCCACTGTTTTTAGTGCTTGCAACTGCTAAATAAGCTACCATGGGTCCAAGGAAAGATCCTAGTGGTAAGCCTGTGGCAAAAAGGAACAGAAATACATGTACGATAGAACTGAAGAAGGAGATAATAGAAAAATATGAAAGTGGAGTGCGTATCAGTGAGCTGGCCAGGCTGTATGGTAAACCCTTTTCTACCATCGCTACCATTGTGGCCAAGAAAAATTCATGTAAAATCAAGGAAGCTGTTGTTGCAAAAGGTGCATCTGTGTTCACAAAACACAGACCACAAGTGCTGGAAGATGTGGAAAGGTTGTTGTTGGTGTGGATCAACGAGAAACAGTTAGCAGGAGATACTGTTTCAGAGGCAATAATATGTGAAAAAGCAAGGCAGTTGCCTGATGATCTCGTTAAGAAAATGCCTGCAACGAGTGCCGAAGTGAGCGAATTAAAGCCAGCAGAGGCGGGTTTCAAAAATTTAAACAAACAAACAAATTTTATTTCATTGCAGGTTACATGGGTATCGGAAGTTACAATGTAAATTGAGTGCAAGGAGAGCCACTGACATGCCATGGCATTAGGGGCAGCTTATTCTAGTCCTTAAAAACTATGTACTTAATATTAGAGAAATTTATTGAGTTTATTCTAGTTAAAAATTATTTTCAAAATTACAATATGATGAAATTTTACTGTTTAAATTATTATATAATGATATTAGATCTTAGATTGTTACAGGTGTTAAGATTCTTGAATGATAATATGGAATTGAGATTATCTTAAGGAAAATAACATTGAGCATTTTTGACATTAACTTATAATATGAGTAGGGGGTAACATAATAGTAACATATTATTAAAAATTGAGATTATCGTATAGGAAAGTAACAATGAGCATTTTTCAAAGTAGTTTATAGCATGATCATTTAGGTTTGGGTGAGTAGGTGGTTTTTGAGTTGAGTCTTAAATTGATTTTCAGACAAGATTATCTTAATATTTACTGGTAATGAATTCCAGATTCTGGGGCCCTTTATGTGCATAGAATTTTACATAGGTTGATATGAACACGGGGTATATCAAAAAGTGATCTGTGTCGTGTGTTGTGGTCATGGGTCCTATTAAAGTTGGTGAGGAGAGTTTTGAGCAGAGGGTTTATATTAGAGTGTAAAGTTTTATATATGTAGTAGGCACAAGAGTAAGTATGAATGTTCTTTACGGTGAGTAGTTTGAGACTTTTGAATATTGGTGGAGTATGCTGTCTAGAGTGGGAATTTGTTATCATTCTGACTGCGGCCTTTTGTTGTGTTATGAGTGGTCTAAGGTGATTTAACGTTGTTGATCCCCATGCACAGATTCCATAGGTGAGATACGGGTAGATAAGTGAATGATATAGTGCAAGGAGAGCTGATTGAGGTACATAATAGCGTATCTTTGATAATATGCCTACTGTCTTCGAGATTTTCTTGGAAATTTGTTGTATATGTGTTTGGAATTTAAGGCTAAGGCTACTGTCAAGGTGGATTCCTAGGAATTTTCCCTCTGTGAGTCTTGTGATGGGTGTACCATTAAGTGTTATGTTAAGTGGAACATTTGTGACTTTGCTTCCAAACTGTATGAAGTAGGTCTTGTCAGTATTGAGAGTAAGCTTGTTAGTCGTCATCCATGTTGATATTTTCTGTAATTCGGCATTAACAGTGTTGGCCAGTATAACTGGATTTGGGTGAGAGAAGACATATGTTGTGTCATCTGCAAATAAAATGGGTTTGAGTAGTTGTGATGCATTCGGTAGGTCATTTATGTAAATGAGGAATAGGAGTGGCCCCAGGACACTTCCTTGAGGGACTCCGACTGTAATTGGTTGTGTGGAAGAGTTCGCTCCATTTGTGAACACGTATTGGCTTCTGTTGGTGAGGTATGATTTTAGGTAGTTGAGTGGGTGCCCCTTATACCATAGTGTGCTAATTTTGTGAGCAGTAAATCATGGTCGACTGTATCAAAAGCTTTGCGGAGATCAATGAAGATTCCCAGTGGGACTTCTTTTTCTCAAGTGCTGTATATATTAACTCCAACATGTGCGTAATAGCATCGTTTGTGCTCTTGTTTGTCCTGAATCCAAATTGACAGGGGTTGAGTACATTGTGTGAGACGAGGTAGGAATAGATTTGTCTATGAATTAATTTTTCGAAGATTTTAGAAAGCAATGGTAAATTAGAAATTGGTCTATAATTATTCAGGTCTGTTTGATCACCTCCTTTGTGGATCGGGGTGACCCTAGCTATTTTGAGAATTGATGGAAAGGTAGAGGCTTCAATGGATTTATTGAATAGTGTTGCTATGATTGGTGACAGTACCTGTGAAGCTTTTTTGTACATAAAAGTTGGTAGGCTGTTTATGTCTCCTGCCTTGTTTTTAAGGGTGTTGATTATGAGCGAGACTTCAATTGGGTTCGTAGGAGCTAGGAATAGCATACATAGTGTTGTGAGGCATGGTGAGGCAGCCAGTTCTGACAAAATTGCGGCTGAAAAATGTGCCTGAATTCCAGGAGTACATAGAGGCTGAACAATTCCTCCCCAACAAGTGTTTAATTGTGATGAAACAGGCCTGTTTTGGAAGAAAATGCCCAACAGGACCTACATTACTCAGGAGGAAAAGGCACAGCCAGGACATAAGCCTATGAAAGACAGGCTAACTTTGATGCTTTGTGCTAATGCCAGTGGTGATTGCAAAGTGAAGCCTTTACTGGTGTATCTTTTTGAAAATCCCAGAGTGTTTGGCAGATGCGGTGTCAGCAAGTCTAACTTGTGTGTGATGTGGAGGTCTAACAAAAAGGCATGGGTCACAAAGGACATTTTCTTAGATTGGTTCAATGGCGTGTTTGGCCCCAGTGTGAAGAAATATCTATTGGACAATAATTTGCCACTTTTTAACAAATCACTAGAAACTAGCACTTTCCCGACACCCCTCAAGACAGCAAGGGTTACACCAATTCTCAAAGGTGGTGACCCCACAGATGTAAATAACTACAGGCCAATCTCAAACTTACCGTTGCTATCCAAAATCTTTGAGAAACTCGTGCACAAGAGATTATATTCATTTATTACCGTACAAAGCATACTTAACCCCTGCCAATTTGGCTTTAGAAAAAACAAAAGCACAGACGATGCAATTGTAAAAATGCTGGACCTACTTAACACAGCACTGGAAAATAAGGAATATCCGTTAGGACTCTTTATTGACCTAAGGAAAGCTTTTGATACAGTGGACCACGGCATCCTACCCCAAAAACTTGACCATTACGATATAAGAGGCCACGCACTTATATATTTCAAATCCTATCTTACTAACAGGTTTCAAAACGTCACCATTAACCCTTTGGGGGTCCAAGGGGTCTCTCCGAAACTCGTTCTCAGGGTCCAAGAATTAAAAAAAAAAAAAAAATTCTTATGAAATGATAGAGAATCTTTTTCCAATCATAACGCCCCAAATTTTTGAAATTTGATTGAAAACTAACGGAATTATACTTTCACGAATTTAGCGGTATCGATGACATTTACGCATCGGCGATTTCGCCCACTTTGAGCCCTATTTTCGGCAAATTCCAATGTTTCAGTCTACGAAAATTATAGCTATTTCGCTAGAACTCCATTTCTTCTATCGATTGAGTACAAGAAACTGCCTATTTACCAATTTCAACTACCCAAAGTAGTGGTCAGAAAATGGCAATTTGGCCAACTTCACACAAATTTCAAACAATGCCAATTTCAAAATAGGGTCCAGAATAAACAAGGCAGACATTTCTGACACTAAAATAACATCTTCTCTGTTCATTAGTCACGTCTCCAGGCCCCTCTTACATTTTGAATTTTTATTCTCACAAAAAATAGAAGATTTACTGTTATGTATACAACTGCATCATTGTAAAAATGATATAAATAATATCAGCGCACTTGTGCAAGAATATTAGACTCGCTTGTTCTATCTAGGCTGGAATATTGCTGCACACTAACAGCACCTTTCAAGGCGGGTGAAATTGCTGACCTTGAAAATGTGCAGAGAACCTTCACCGCATGCATAAGTGCGATAAACCACCTCAACTACTGGGAACGCTTGAAGTTCCTAAACCTGTACTCTCTAGAACGCAGGCGGGAGAGATACATTATTATATACACATGGAAAATTATCGAGGGCTTCGTACCAAACTTGCACACAAAAATCACTCCCTACGAAAGCAAAAGACTCAGCAGGCAATGTAACATCCCCCTGTTATGGGGTATTATGGACTTGTTATGGGGGCTATTGGAACCCAGCATGTATTGTTGTAATTAAATAACATGAATGCCTAATTCTATTGAATTAATCAGCAGTACTGCTCAGGAGAGTTTACAAGGCTTGGCCAGCCTTAGAAGCTTGGGGGCTCATTTGACTGATTTTCTCAATATAATAGGTTATATAAATAATGCACACATTTTATTAACTAATTAAAATATAGTTGCATGTCTCATTGTAATAACATAAGATATATTGAGAGTACATGTGGAGATATGCAAAGTGATGTTTTTTTGTTTTGGGGGAGGAGCTTAGAGAGATGCTGGCTTCCCACAATCCTTCCTGAGAAAACATGGCTGCTAGAGTGAGCTGGAGTTGTTGTTGGCTGATTATAACTTGACTTCAGGGCTGAATGAGTGCCCAAAAGGTAATGGGGAGAGTTGTAAATCGATGTCACCATGACATTCTGTGATCTTCAGTGTATCAAGACACTGGAGGGTTGGGAAATGTTGAGAAAGAGAGAGTTGAAGGTGGCAGCTGAGCCATGTGCTTTGGGAAAGGCTGATTATATGTTTAGGAGTGGAGACCTGTACATTATATGTATATACTTCTTAATATAGCTCTATTTTTATAATGTTGGTTTAACCCTTTGACTGTTTCGGACGTATATTTACGTCTTACGAGCCAATGTTTCGGACGTATTTATACGCCTAAATTCTAGCGGCCTCAAATCAAGCAGGAGAAAGCTGGTAGGCCCACATGTGAGAGAATGGGTCTGTGTGGTCAGTGTGCGCAGTATAAAAAAAATCCTGCAGCAAGAAGTACATAATGAGAAAAAAAAAACTCTGACCGTTTTTTTTAATTAAAACGCCGTCTTTGAGGTGTGTTTTCGTATAGTATTTATGGTTGTATTCTCTTTTTCATGGTCTCATTTGATAGAATGGAAAACATATTACAGGAGTAGAGATGATTTTGATTAGTTTCATGATGTAAACGATCTTGAAATTGAGCTCAAAGTAGCGGAAATGTTCGATTTTTGCCAATGTTCAAAAGTAAACAAATCACACCATGCGTCCAATACACATCACCTGGTGAGTCTAATATTCTTTCACAAGTGCACAGATATTATTTATACAGTTTTTACAATTATGCAATAGTCTGCATAACAATAAATCTTCTATTTTTTGTATGAATAAAAAATCAAAATAGAAAGCAAGAGTAATGTAAGAGGGGCCTAAAGACATGACTAATGAACAGATAACATCTTATTTTAGTGCTAGGGATGTCTGCATTGTTTATTCTGGACCATATTTTGAAATTGACATCTTTTTATTTTGCATGAAATTGGCGAAATTGCCATTTTCTGACCACTTTATTGGGTAGTTGAAATCGGTAAATTGGTGATTTCTTGTACTCAATCGATAGAACAAATGGAGTTCTAAAGAAATAGCTATGAGTTTGGTCGACTGTCCCAATGGAATTGGCCTAAAATAGGGCTCAAAGTCGGCGAAATCGCCGATGCGTATATATCACGCATCGCTAACTTTGCGAGAGCGTAATTCCGTAAGTTTTTAATCAAATTTCATAATTTTGGTGTCATTACAATCGGGAAAAGATTCTCTATCATTTCATAAGAAAAAATAATTTATTTTTTTTTCCAAAATTTTCCGACATAGAATGACAGTTTCAGAATGGGGCCTCCGACAGTCAAAGGGTTAAATAACCTTTGAGAGGAATGAAAAAGGACCAATAAGTTTTCAGATGCAGCAGCTAACCTGAGTAAGTATCTTTAGCCTAATAATGTCCTCCTTTTACCCTAAGACCTTTTGAGTAGATACCCTATGCTAGTACATGTAGAACCTTGATGATAAATAAGGGAAAATAACATAACATGGGGGCCTTAACCGGGAGAGTTATTTGACTGTTAAAATAACTCAAAACATTCTTTGAGATGTACTGGTATGAGATAGGGTTATGAGTCACATGTTTTGGTAGGATAAAATTTACCTTGTAAAAATTACCTTGAAAAAATTACCTTGGTGGTGTCAGTGGAAGGTTCATGTATTAGTTTACAGGTTGTTTTCTCCAGAGTGGGGATTAAAGTTGAGTAACACATTTTGTTTGTGGTTATGGTAGAGTGCCATGTGAAGATTTTTCCATAGAACTTGTGTTATTTTTTTTTAAAGTACCTGTGTAAAGACCTTGTCCATTGGTGCTGTGCAGGAATTTAAGGATAAATATGTCAGAAGCTGAATCTTTAGAAATTTCTGGCTTCAGTGAGGAGGTAAATAATTCATCAGTAAACATGTCTGTTAACAGTGAACAGGAGGAATCACCCCCTCCAGGTGATAAGGAAGCGATGATGAAACTTGAGATAGCTTTGATGGCAGCTAGGACAAAATTCTTAGAAACTCAGGAGGAGTACGT
>WNWK01054795.1:0-11449 GCA_009830355.1 Cherax destructor
GGGGCCACTCCTATTCCTCATTTACATAAATGACCTACCGAATGCATCACAACTACTCAAACCCATTTTGTTTGCAGATGACACAACATATGTCTTCTCTCACCCAAATCCAGTCGTACTAGCCAACACAGTTAATGCCGAATTACAGAAAATATCAACATGGATGATGACAAATAAGCTTACTCTCAATACGGACAAGACCTACTACATTCAGTTTGGAAACAAAGCTGCAAATGTTCCACTTAACATAACGCTAAATGGTTCACCCATCACAAGGCTCACAGAGGGAAAATTCCTAGGAATCCACCTTGACAGTAGTCTTAAATTCCAACCACACATACAACAAATTTCCAAGAAAATCTCAAGGACAGTAGGTATATTATCTAAGATACGCTATTATGTGCCTCAACCAGCTCTCATTGCACTATATCATTCTCTTATCTACCCTTATCTCACCTATGGAATCTGTGCATGGGGCTCAACAACATTAAATCACCTTAGACCACTCATAACCCAGCAAAAGGCTGCAGTCAGGATGATAACAAATTCCCACTCTAGACAGCATACTCCACCTATATTCAGAACCTTAAAACTACTCACCATAAAAAATATTCATACCTATTCATGTGCCTTCTACATACATAAAACTCTACATGCTAATATCAACCCTGCGCTCAGAATTCTCCTCAACAACTTTAATAGGTCCCACGAACATGACACAAGACACAGATCACTATTTGACATACCCGAGTCCATACTAACCAATGTAAAAATTCTATGCACATAAAGGGCCCCAGAATCTGGAATTCATTACCAGTAAATATCAAGTTAACCTTGTCGGAAAATCAATTCAAGACTCTTCTCAAAAATCACCTACTCACCCTATACTAAATACTCATACTGTAACAAACTTCCAAACCCAATATTATTTTACTTAAGATGATCTCAATTTGATATGTTCATCCTCCTTAACACTTGTTGCAATTTCATATCATCATATTGTCATTTAAAATCTTATAGTATCATCATTTTCTTAATTTGAAATAAAATATATATCTAGAAGAAACTCTAAAAAAAAATTCTAGTATTGTTATTATACTAGTATAGCATCAACATACTGTAACTTGAAATAAATTATACAACTAGATTAAACTCAACCAATTTCTCTTGTATTGTCTTTTAATAGTATGTATAACCATATTATAATTTAAATAATACAGAACTAGAATAAACTCAATCAATTTATTTAGCATTAAGTACTTAGTGAATAAGTCTCTAGAATAAACTGCCCCTAATGCCATGGCATGCCAGTGGCTCTCCTTGCATTACAGTTTTATAATTGTAACTACCAATAACATTGTACACTTGTAACATGCATAGAAATAAAAATTATTATTATTATTATTATTAAGGATCGGTGGCCCTGCCCACGGTGATGGCGGTGATCGTAAATGGGAAAAGGTCTGAAACGACCCGTTTGTTTTTTGACACTGGGGCTCAACGATCTTTCATAACGGAGACTCTAGCGGCTAAGTTGAAGTTAAAGTCCGAGGGTAAGGCTGACATGAAAGTGGAAGGGTTCGGTGGGACAGTTCCGCACAGATCTTATCCTGTTGTAGATGTAGCAGTTAGATTGGGCGGGCATCGCAGGAATATCTCAGCCTTGATAGTGAAGAGGCTGCCTGATATCATTACCACCAAGGGCCTAGCCGCGGCAGTCAAACGTTTGAGGGAGTTGGGTGTGAAGTTAGCGGAACCGGAAATTACCACAGACAACGTCAGCGACATAGGAATTTTGGTAGGAGGGGATTACGTAGACGAGTTCGTATCCACAAGAAAGGTCATCAAAGAAGGTATCGGCCTGTACAGGACTCCCACGGGGTACATCGTAGGAGGCAGGGTACCAGCCCATTTCCCTGGGACGCCTGGGAAGGGGGGCTCTGGCACCACAGCAACCGAGGCCGTGCTAGTGATGCGGATCGGATTACATGAGGGTCTATCCGAAACCCAAGGCAGCATAGTTGACGGTGAACCAGTCTACAAACTGTGGGACCTGGATGTAGTAGGGATTAAGGGTGAACAACCACCCCCCAAACACGAAGAAACTTATCAGGATTATTTGAGCCATGTCCAGTTCAAGGACGGCCAGTACTGGGTGAGACTACCTTGGAAACCGGTACACCCTACGTTACCCACTAACTTTAAGAAGGCACAGGGACAGTTGAACTCCCTGGTGAACAGCCTGACCAAGAAGGGTCTGGTAGGGAAGTACGACGACATTATTAAAGAACAGTTGTCCCTGGGGTTCATAGAGAAGGTACCACAGGCCACTCCAGGAGAAAATACCCACTATCTCCGCACATGGCCGTTACCAAGGAGTCAGTAACCACTCCCATCAGAGTAGTCTTCAATTGCAGCTCACAGGCGAGTCCCCGAGAGCCCTCATTGAACGACTGTCTGTTCACAGGGCCATCTCTGACTCAGAAATTAGCCGACGTGTTGTTGAAGTTTAGGACAGAACAATATGCTTATGCAGCGAATATTAGTAAAGCCTTCCTACGAATTGGGTTGCAACAGCAAGACAGGGACTACACTAGGTTCTTGTGGGTGGCGAACAACGAGGTACCTGAGCAGGGGTACGAAACTTACAGATTTAAGGCAGTGTTGTTTGGTGCCACGAGCTCACCGTTCTTACTACAGGCTACTATAGATTATCACCTGGCAAAGTGTAACAGCCCTCTCAAAGAATTATTGAAGACTTTATTTTATGTGGACAATATGCAAGGTACCACTTCTGATGAGGGGGAGTTGATGGACATCTACCAGGAGTCCAACGGGGAGATGCTCTCGGCTAACATGCCACTGAGGGAATGGGTAATGAACAATCCTGCATTGCGAGACAGGGTAGAACATGATTACGTGGGTTATACGGTGCCTGAGGTAACCTCAGTATTGGGCCTTGAATGGGAAATTGGGGAAGACAGTCTTAGGGTGAAAAGGAAACCCGACGGGGACGGGAAGCTGACCAGAAGGTCCCTGTTAAGTAAAGTCCAGACTGCCTTTGACCCACTGGGTCTGTTGACACCCATTACTATTCGCGGGAGAATGCTAGTACAGCAGACCTGGGAGCTGAACCTGGGTTGGGACGACACACTGCCAGAAACCATCTGTCAGGAGTGGGGTCTAGTCAGCAAAGATTTAGCAGAGCTACACGATTTCGCATTTCTTAGGTCCCTCGGGTGTACCGGACAAGATTATGACCTGCATGTCTTCTGTGATGCTTCTTCCCGGGCATATGGGGCCGTAGCATACTTGGTGGCTGGGAGCCAGGTTAATCTGGCCACCAGCCGGGCACGGGTAACACCCCTAAAGGAGTGTTCCATACCAAAGCTAGAGCTCACAGCGATGTTACTGGGAGCAAGGCTGGGGAAGTACGTGAAAGAAGTGTTAAGTAACCTGAAGGTGATCCACACACATATATGGACAGACTCGAAGGTAGCCCTACAGTGGGTACAGAATGACAAGTCCAAACTCCCCTATGTCAGGAATCGGGTGAAGGAGATACGGGAGCTACAGACAGCATCCACTATTTTACATGTACCTACCGATCAAAATTCGGCGGACCTGATCAGCAGAGGGGTGACGCACAAAAAACTGAGTAAAAGCGAGATTTGGTTTAAAGGCCCAGACTGGTTACCAACGAAAGAGCACTGGCCAGAGCAGAAATTCGGTGAGACAACCAGCGACATAGTGCATTTCGTGGGAGAGTCAGGCACTGACCTACTAGACCCCAAACGTTACTCCTCGTGGAGGAAGCTAATGGGAGTCACCGAAATGGTGTTTCGATTTGTGAGAAAGCTGACTGACAAGGTAAATAGAGGCCGGCAGCTGTCGCTTGTAGGTCCCAGAGAGTACTGGATACAGCAGTACCAAAAGGAGAGGTTTCCGGGAGTTCTGGAGGTATTAGCTGCCAGGCAGCCAGACACGGCATCAGGTCTTTCACCCGACTGCGACTCGGGAAGCGGTAAACTGGTCCACTCATTGGGATTGTTCTTGGATCATGCTGGTCTGATAAGATGCAGGGGAAGACTACACAACGCTGAGCTCAGTTATGGGACCAAACATCCCGTGTTACTGGGGAACGATGGGTGGTTGTCTGAGTTGGTGATTCTTGATGCTCATCAGAGAACCATGCATGGAGGGTTTGGAGATACACTCACCTGCCTTCGTCAGAATAACTGGTGCTGAAGGGCCGAGCCGCAGTCAAAAAGGTGTTAAGGAAGTGCACGGTCTGTCTGCGGTATGATGGGAGGACTCTATCCTACCCGGGACCACCACCACTACCTTAGGAACGGGTGCAGAGTGACAGACCCTTTGAAACGGTGGGGATAGATTACACAGGGGCTATCATACTGACAAACCCGGGAGGGGAGAGGGTAGACCCACAGAAGGTGTATATCTGTCTGTTTACTTGCGCAACTACCCGAGCCGTACATTTGGAGCTGGCGGAAGATATGTCTACCGAGACTTTCGTTAAGTTGTTCAGGAGATTTACAGCTCGGTTCTCTTGTCCACGACTCATTATATCAGACAATGGCACAAGCTTCAAAGCAGCCAGCAAAGTCTTTAAGAATCTTTTGGAAAACGGAGAGGTACAAGAATACCTGAAGAAGATAGAGTGTGAGTGGAAGTTCATAGTTCCCAGAGCACCCTGGCAAGGGGGCTTCTACGAACGTATGGTGGGTACGGTTAAAAGGTGTCTCCGCAAGGTCTTACACAGCAAGAGGGTGACCACTGATGAGTTGCGAACGATTTTGGCCGAGATAGAAGCGAGAGTCAATAATAGACCCCTAACCTATATACAAAACGGTATTGACGAGCAGGAAGCTCTCACCCCCAATCACATGTTATTTGGGAGGAGGATCGAGCCCTTCCCTGCAATCTTGAGCCAGTCTTCTAGGGAGCAGGACTATTGTAGGCCTGAAGGACCCCCCATCAATGAGGAATTACACAAGAGTCACAATAAGTTAGTGAAGGTTCTGGACAAATGGAACCAGGTGTGGCGTAATGATTATTTAACAGCTCTGCGAGAACATTTTTATGGGGCCGACCCTGAGGGGAACAAGGTGACGGTGAGCCAAGGGGGACCTGGTGCTAGTTGAAGCCGAGGCACCCAGGGTATACTGGCCTCTTGGCTTGGTGGTATCAACCCATCCAGATAAGGCGGGACAGCTGAGGATGGTGAAGGTGAGAGTAAATGGTGCTGAGACCATAAGACCCATCAACAAGCTGTTGCCTCTCGAGGTCCACATGGTGAGGCCTGGACAGGAAGAGTCAGACCAAAGTCTACCCAACCAGAGTGTCCGGACAACCCGTCGAACGGCGCTCGAGTCCAGAGCTCACTGGGAGGACTTGCGGGAGGCGGATTTGATATAGACTTAACTTTTACCTTCGCCGGCGGGAGGATGTGGAAACTTTTTTAGTCACTAAGGTTCCACAGGGTAAGTGAGCCGTTAGGAGCCTTAAACATACCGTGGATCGGCCCTCGGAGTTCAGGAACCCACACACCCAACCAAAACATACCCACATTCGAGTTGACGGAGGTAACTATTATGTCCACTTTAATTGATAGATTTATTCACCTAGGAACACCTAGGCAAGTTTGTACAGTTAGAAACTAATATTAGGATTATTAAGGCAATGTTAGATATTAATACTGTAGCTCTAGCACCCTAATATAGGTAGTTATAGGCCTGAATAGGCAAGCATTAGGTTATGTTAGCTAGAGACAACTGGCAGCCCACACTTGAATCTAGGCAGTGTGGGGCTCACGAATCGTGACCTATGTTCTTACCAGACAAGACATCACCCGGAGAAGACGTGCTGTGACCAAGCAGCACCCCCCAACGTGACCCAACATCTGTCCTGGGGCCCCGGAGGAGATCCTGAAGTACCGTGGAAATCTCTCTCCATCCAGACCCATTACAGTAAGACTAAGCTTTCTTTCTCTCAGTATCTGGCCAGTTTTCTGGGGGAAACGTTAGTGAGTTATCTGTGGGTCTTAAGCAGATGGACGCCTTTGTATTGGTATGTACCAGCGTCGTCTCTTAAGTTCAAGTCTGGAAGCTAGTGTTACTTACTGCATATATTGCTTAAGGGATATCCTAGGAACCAGGGAACTCTGAGGTGCAGGCAGGACACTAATTACCCCATCTTTTGCAGACAAAGTTTCTCCACTGCACATGGTGTTATTAGGGGGTTATAGATAAGGAAGACAAGGACACACATAGCCACTTTTTTCCAAGTAAGTAAACCCCCTTCCAGTATTGTGTAGGCAGTGTGGGATTCCCTTTACTGCAATTAGCTAGAAATTTGTACCATAGCCACTTGTAAGTCTGAGAGAAGTGTCTCAGAGTGTCGGTGTCAACAGTGCTTGCTCTAAGTGCAGCTTACAAGGAGGCAGTCCCCAAAACAAGTTTCTACAGTGGTAAAATCTAATCTTATCTCTACCTTAATGAATTTAGTTACTAAGGGTTCAACAAGCCAAGGAATCGAACAAAAGTTACCGTAACAGTTATTTCAGCCCTTAAACAAAGACCTTAATGCCCGGTGGTCTGGTGGCTAGAGCTCTCGCTTCACACACGGAGGGCCCGGGTTCGATTCATGGCGGGTGGAAACATTTCGACATGTTTCCTTACACCTGTTGTCATGTTCACCTAGCAGCAAATAGGTACCTGGGTTGTTAGTCGACTGGTGTGGGTCGCATCCTGGGGGACAAGATTAAGGACCCCAATGGAAATAAGACAGACAGTCCTCGATGACGCACTGACTTTCTTGGGTTATCCTGGGTGGCTAACCCTCCTGGGTTAAAAATCCGAAGAAATCTTATCTTTTTATTTTTATCTGCTTTAATTTAAGCCCCTCAGCTACATTTATATAATTCAATAGATACAATCTTTATTACCATTTTTTCTTCTCTAAGCCTATTTTTATTCAAGTTAATGGTTTGTATGATGAGGAGCCGAGAGCCAATTACCGTCAAGCCCTTAAACCCAGACCCTATTACCGTCTACCCTTATTTAAGCAAATAAAATGACATTTTATTACTAGCTGTCCTTATACAAATCTTTGAAGTCAAACTTTATTACCGTTTTCCTTATTTCAGCCTTTTGTATTGATGATAAAAGTTTAAAAGATGAGCTGAAAGGCATTTACCATAATTAATATATTTTCAGCAGTTAAACCTATATTTTATTTTGATCTGTTCATATTAGAGCCTTTGCAAAGCTGGTTTATTACCCTATAACATATATTTGAATTTTTAAACTCAGGCTTTATTACCATCTTCTTTTATTTAATAATTGTTGTCAGAGTTAAAGATTCAACCAGAAGAGAAGCCGAAAACTTAATACCGTCATTCAATATTGCCCTTAAACGAAGACCATATATGTATTTTATGGATTTAAACCCTTGACGAGAGCAATTATTGTCCTCTGCCTTTAACTGAACCTTTAAACTACGACTTTACTAGGGCTTCTTCCTTGTTTAAGGCAGGTTACAAGTGTTGGGTACTAACGGAGAGTAACTGCCTCTACTACACAGCAACACATGCCAGCACTGTCCTAAGTAATGCCAAAAATATTAAAATTTTTTAGACAAGGATGTGTGATGTCACCGTGGTTGTTCAATATATTTATAGATGGGGTTGTAAGAGAAGTGAATGCGAGGGTCTTGGCAAGAAGTGTGGGGTTAAAAGATAAAGAATCAAATACAAAGTGGGAGTTATCACAGTTGCTTTTTGCTGATGACACTGTGCTTTTGGGAGATTCTGAAGAGAAGTTGCAGAGGTTGGTGGATGAATTTGGTAGGGTGTGTAAAAGAAGAAAATTGAAAGTGAATATAGGAAAGAGTAAGGTGATGAGGATAACAAAAAGATTAGGTGACGGAAGATTGGATATCAGATTGGAGGGAGAGAGTATGGAGGGGGTGAATGTATTCAGATATTTGGGAGTGGACATGTCAGCAGATGGATCTATGAAGGATGAGGTGAATCATAGAACTGATGAGGGGAAAAGGGTGAGTGGAGCACTTGGAGTCTGTGGAGACAAAGAACTTTGTTCATGGAAGTAAAGAGGGGAATGTATGAGAGTATAGTTATACCAACACTCTTATATGGGTGTGAAGCATGGGTGATGAATGTTGCAATGAAGAGAAGGCTGGAGGCAGTGGAGATGTCATGTCTGAGGTCAATGTGTGGTGTGAATATAATGCAGAGAATTCGGAGTTTGGAAATTAGGAGGAGGTGCGGGATTACCAAAACTATTATCCAGAGAGCTGAGGAGGGGTTGTTGAGGTGGTTCGGACATGTAGAGAGAATGGAACGAGACAGAATGACTTCGAGAGTGTATAAATCTGTAGTGGAGGGAAGGCGGGGTAGGGGTCGGCCTAGGAAAGGTTGGAGGGAGGGGGTAAAGGAGGTTTTGTGTGCGAGGGGCTTGGACTTCCAGCAAGCATGTGTGAGCGTATTTGATAGGAGTGAATGGAGACAAATGGTTTTTAATACTTGATGTGCTGTTGGAGTGTGAGCAAAGAAACATTTATGAAGGGATTCAGGGAAACCGGCAGGCCGGACTTGAGTCCTGGAGATGGGAAGTACAGTGTCTGCACTCTGAAGGAGGGGTGTTAATGTTGCAATTTTATAACTGTAGTGTAAATCACCCTCTGGCAAGACAGTGATGGAGTGAATGATGATGAAAATTTTTCTTTTTCTGGCCACCCTGCCTTGTGTTAATAAAATAAAAATTAGGTTCCTAAGTAAACACTGTGATAACCTCCTGGCACTCCTTGATTCAACAACCTTCTCCTGTATTATTCTCAATTACATTTGGCTTAAAGAAGAAACAATAGACAAATACTCACTCCCAGGATACACAGCAGTCCACAACTGGGGAAAGTATTTCTGTCTATTACTCTAATGAACTATCATGTTGTAACACCACTTGCTATAGTGATGAATATGGAGAATATGTGTTTACAAATTTTACTGTAAAAAAACTAGAGACTCCTATAACAATTACCTGGAGTTTACCTGGAGAGGGTTTCGGGGGTCAACGTCCCTGCGGCCCGGTCTGTGACCAGGCCTCATGGTGGATCAGGGCCTGATCAACTGGGCTGTTACTGCTTGCCGCACGCAATTCGACGTACGAACCACAGCCCGGCTGGTCAGGTACTGACTTTAGGTTCCTGTCCAGTGCCTTCTTGAAGACATCCAGGGGTATATTTGTAATCCCCCTTATGTATGCTGGGAGGCAGTTGAACAGTCTTGGGCCCCTAACACTAGTTGTGTTGTCTCTTATCGGGAATTAGTGTGCCAGAACATAGTGTCATAAAGCCAGAGGGTAACTTTAGTGCCGTGTGAAATAACAAAACAGAACGTTTATTTGTCAGAGGAAGGAAAGTCTCCCTGAAAATAGGGTGAAGATAGATCTGTATAGTGAATATATTAGTGGTGTCGTAGTATACAAATAAGTTAATAGATGTTAAAGTGAAAACAAAGGCGGAAGTGTAGGCCTAACGAGTTTCGTGTTTGAAATCAGTTGCCAGCGGCCGCCGGGTTCTTACCACGCAAGTCCGTGTATTGATAATTTTAAACTGTTAGTATACCTGACTAAAATCTAGTGAGTACATTGATATAAAAATCTATGAAATACGAAAAAGTGCACAATCCTGAGGAAATACGTAATTTGTCCAGCTGAAAAATACGATAAACAGTGTCGAGTTGTGAGTTGTCAGTGAACGATTTCACCAACATAAGTCCGTATATCTTCCAGTCATCATAGAAAAGACAGCAGTGTTGTGGTGTAGAAAAAAACAAAAACTAAACCCAGTGGAGTGAACCATAAGTGCACGGATACCCAGGTGTTAAAGCGGGGTGAGGTTTACCAGGGTGCCAGAAGTAAACAGGGTGCCAGAGGTAAACCAGGGTGCCAGAGGTACGGCCGCCGTACAGTAGGAGCTGCCAGAAGGACCGGTTTTTATCTCCAACACGCAAGTTATACTTTTGTACCATACCGATCATTATTACTCAGTTTAATCATCTTCCAGTGGTCTGTCTCGCGTAACCCAAACAACCCCTACAGGATTCATTAAATAAGTGACACTGGATCTCGTCAGATCCAAGAAATAAGGGAACCATTGACTGGATTCAAAACTGGTATCCTGTCCGGATTCAATAAGCGGACGGAGTTTTAGGGGACCTTATCAAACATCCAAACAATAACAATAACAATGACTTTTATGAGGTAAGATTGTCCAAACACTTACACATGCAAATAAAATAGATACGATAGAAATAGACGGATCACCACTTCAGGGAACCTATTAGTAGAATATACAGTAAAGCAGCCAACAAAATCAATCATGAAACCCTGTGTAGTATGCAAACAAACAAGCAAACGTTCCTCTGCATGGATTACATGCAACTTTTGTGGTAAATGCTGCCATGCCCCTTGTGTAGACATTCAAGACTCTACTACCCGAGATATTAAACAAGGGAAGTGTTTTTGGGTATGTCCAAATGAGACCGAACTGTGGAATAAAATCACATCGATATTAAAAGATGACAACACCAAATCGGACTTCATAAAAAACATGACAGCTTTCTATAACAGTTGGGAAAGTAAAAAGTCAGGGCCAGATGGTACAGATGTTGAAATGGTAGCCAGTAAATTTAAGAATGGAGAAATAAATGATGGTGACCTGAAGAGTTACAGTAGCTCTAGTGAAATAAATGATGGGGAAACAGGTGTAGACAAGGACACACACAAAACAGTGTTACAAACTAGCCATTACACGGTAGATAGTAAACAAGGGGATGCCCAGGGAAATACTGAAGACAAATTACCGGAAACAGTTGAAGGCTCCATTGTTAGCACTAGTAACGAAGACAGACACGAGACAGGAAAACACCCACCAATGGGGAACACAGTCACAAAAAACCAGGGCAAATGGAAACCAGGCCTATGTGAATATTATGCACTTTTTATATGCAGGCATGGAAAATCTGGGAAATCAGATGGGACATGCAATTATGATCACCCCAGAAAATGCCTTTCCCATATGAAAACAGGCAAATGCAACCTCCTGTCCTGTAAATTTTTCCACCCTGAAATGTGCCACACATCAATTCAGGAAAGACAGTGATATAACTTATATTGCCAGGCATACCACCTAAAGGGTACGAGGCAACACAGAACATCCAGACCATGGCAAAATCTGGGTAGCCACAGCCACTCCGGAGAGAGAGGTTTTTTAGTGCCAGGAAGGAAAAAAAGCTGGCAGGAAATGACAGAAATTGTACACCAACTGCAATCATTTCTGGAGTGGAATCACAGTCAGTGGCCTCCACTCCATTACAACAGATATTAGAGCCAGGAAAAAAGACCCCCCC